>JAOBAT010130131.1:0-12478 GCA_026413305.1 Hydrozoanthus tunicans
TTGATTCCGTGAATTTGATAAGCCGCTGAATATGTCTTAAAAAATTCATGAAAAGCCTTTTAGGCCATCCATAGTTAATATATTGACTGGTTCAGAAAGCTGGCAATCGCAAAAGAGAAATACAAAGAATGTATAAAGATGCTTTGTTTTATGTTGAATGACCCGTGACACTGCACATTCTTTGTTTCAGGTGTTAGTGAGAATATTTTGATTGGCTATTTGTTGGTTTGCATTTCAAATGCTTTTGTGTTTTTTGCACGTTTTGTGCAGGTTCAAGACCAGAAAACAAAAGAAAATGGCAAACAAAGAAATACAACAATGGTTTCCTAACCAGTCCAAATATATTAACTGTGGGCCATCATAATATATTTTTATATATTTTATAAGCAAAATATTATGACATTTCTCTACTTACAATAATTATGTAAATATCTCATTATTAAACAAATATAAGTTATACCACTCTACTTTATATCAATATTATTTATGTATAGTTAATTGTATAATATTAATTAACTCCTATTACCTGGTGTTCCAACATATTCTTGACATGATCCAAGGATAATATTCCTATCACGATCTGTACAGAGGAACAGCCCTATCAAAGTTCTTCCATCAGAAATCTTAATTTTCATTATTTTGTTCAACCATGATTCAAGTTCCTTTCGTCTTTCACTCTTCTCTTCTGGTTCTTTCTGTTCAGATCAAACAAAACTGAATTAGAACAATGAATGAGTATAATATGCTAAGTAAGCCAGTGTAATTGAGCAAATACAGAAATCTAACAATGGCCATATGAAAATCTACTTTGAAATACTTTGTAAATTGTTCTTGTTTTGCTTATAGATATCTTTAACAAACACTATTGAAATACCAGCATAATGCTATGTAGGCTAGCAGTAATATTTAGTGTTTTAGTTTTTAGTGTAAATGTTAAATCTTGGTCTTGCTAGAAGCAAATGGTTTGCAACAACATTTTATATTAAAAACATAGCGTAAGTATGAGAGATGGAAATATTTCGCAGTAGTACCCTTGAAGATGTTGAATTTGGCAAAACAAAACTTAATTTTTCCAGTTTGTTGCTCAGTGAGCCACACAGAAAAAATATATTTTGCAGCTATCTGTTTCTCTTTGAATTCTTGTTCAGTGAATTAATCTCACTGGCACTCTTGGCAGTTGCCTTTAAACAAATTAATGAACTGCAAAAACTAGATTGATAATGATAGGGTCACTCTAAGAAAATGGTGAAACAGGGTAAATCTAAGTGCCCCAGCCATCCCATGCAAGTGATCCTGTTTTTCTTCCAACCCTCTTTTCTTTCAGTTTTACCAGTTGTTTGCTTCTGAACTACTTGTAATAGAAAGTTGGAGGTATGCATCCTAGGCAGAGATGCAACATGTAAATCCTTCCTTTTTAGAAACTTGGTATTATATCATAAACTGCGCTTTAAAAAATTAGTGAGAGTTAAAAAACAGAAAAGTTTCTTTCTGACTTACTGAATCTGTATACAGAGTTAAAACCACTTTGCTGATTCGCTATATTATTATCAGAGGGGAAGAAATACAGTACCTTGTTCTCAGCTACGTCTGCCATTTTGTTTTTGAAGATTCTAAATCCAAGGCTCTCTCAAAGATTCGAAAAGAGTTCCCGTATGTTACAAAACAGTCTATGACGCAACATGAAAGGTATGATGACGTCAAAGAACCCAGTTAAACTGGTTTGACCAGTTTCGCAACAGTCTTCCGCGTCAGTTTCTTCTTCTAAACGAAAGTCAAGGATCAGTGTTTTTTTTTCTGAGAAAATCCGAACTTATCAGCTCGAGAACAAGTCATCTCCTCCTCTAAACCAAACGCAATTCTTATATTAGGTTTAAGGTTTTGTTTTAGCGAGTTTTCGTTTATTCCTAATGCCTTTCTTTTTGCCAAACATGGGCCAGAAGTTGAAAATTGCTGTCGTTTGTTCAAGCAATCAAAACCGAAGCATGGAAGCACATAACTTTTTAAGGTAAAGTTTCAGACCCAAACGGATGAGAAAGGCCATAACTTTAACTGCAGCAATTTGGTTGTGGTTAAAATTAAGCTACTTTTGAAAAAAATTGGGAGAAATTCGTCCCACAAAAGTGTCATTTATCTTTTCTTTGTTCACAGCAAACGCGATTTCAACGTGAAGTCGTTTGGCTCAGGATCTGTTGTGAAACTTCCAGGACCGGCGCCCGATCGACCGAATATTTACTCTTTTACTACCACTTATGATGAAATGTATAAAGATTTACTGAGAAAAGACTCGCAATTGTATCCTGCTTTATATTTTCCCTTCATTTGGCATTAAAAAGCCATTGAAAGAAATAGCAGTGAAAAAGCAGGAAGGAAAAATTTCGATGACGTTGCTTTTAGACTCGACCTTCACAGCTAGTGAGTCATTGCTCAAAATGAATCACTTGGATCCAGCTTCAGGAAAACGGTAAAACCTCGAAATTATCTAGATTTAAAATCCACGGTTCTTTTTAATGTGTGGATAAAATTGTTTTATCCAAAACTGCGGGTAAGTCGTAATTGAAGAACCGATCAAAACCAAGAAGTGTTTTCTCAAAGAGTATTTCCTTTACGCCGCTCTTGCACCATTCTGTCCTCGCTTTATATCTGTGTTTTGTAGTCGTGTTGTCTTAAATGTGTATTGAGTATCGGGATTTGAAACAGTTTTGGGCAAAAGTAAATTGCATAGTGGGGTTCTCATCGCTCTTGTTCGCAGCATAAAAGTTTTGCGAGATTCGTCAATGTACAAGGAAGCCAGAAAGAAAGAGAAGTGGAAGAAGCTCGGATAAAGAACCAGGATTATAGGGGTGGTAACACGAAACTAGAGCACAAGAGACTTGCAGTTTTGCTTTTTTATATATTAGTTGGTGTTAGTGTAATGAAAAGAGTCGGTGCTCTAGTACAGCCTAGCAAAAGTCTCGCTGAACATGGCTTCTCCAAGGTAAAAGTAATATTTGGTCAGTATTGGAGATATTGTCAGTGTTATTTGATCGTTCAACTCAATAAATGTATTGAATTATTTGAACGAGTTCTTCATTGCTTAGCAGTGGCAAAGCTTGAAAAAAATGCCCAACCCCCTTCCACTTACCAAACTTATTTTCCTTTTGTATTACTTTAAGAAAAAGTTGTGCAGTCTTAAATAACACAACCTTGAAATAAAGCCCAACTGAGTCGCCCCTGTTACAAGAAACAGCTAAGAACTTCGAAGACTAAATATACACCCAGTTTTTTTTACCACCGTTCCAATTTTCTTGCGATTTCCTTTGCTGAAGGTGAACCCAGATTTTGGATCATCAAAGAAAGTTCTGTTGTACAGTGTCAACTTTGCCTGTGTGGCAAATTTGAAAAAGTGTAAGGATGAACAGACCAAGCTGCCAAAGTTATATGTAATATGGCTTTTAAGAAGAAGTTGTGACAGGTTTTTTATTTGGCTTGAAGTTATAAATAACAGATTTTGTAAAAGTAATTAGCAAACAGTGGCTTCAAACTTTTCTAGCTTGGGTTTATAGCAGATGAAAAAATAGGTTTTGAAAGTGAAAACTATATTGCACTAGTTTGACAAATGTCTCTTTTGCAAGTATTTTGGAAAAGAATATTCAATTGTAACTTCCTGATGTCTGAGTTGCTACTACATTGTATGTTGCCAGAAGTTTGGTTTGTTGAACTGCATTTGTAGAGCACATCCAGCAAATTTTACAAAGACCTTGGGAAGATGAGTTGGATAAAACTGTCAAAAGCTGATAAGGGAATCTGATTACAAGTTCTAGGCAACTTGGTTTTAAAGATGAGAGTTGAACTTTTGGTACCAAACATTGATGTGATCTTGTAAATGTGAAGAAAGCAGTGATGTGGTCAACTGGAGTTGAAGGGAAGAAAAGGTGCTTTAAAAGAGAGCTTGAGAAAATAAGAGGGCAGTTTCTGAGAAAATCTTGGCCCAGTGTCTATCTCCTGACATGCTGTTCCAATAGAATTGCATTTAACATCAGTTGTCTCTCCAGTTTTCATTTGTTTTTTGAAGCCAATTTTTTTCATATGATAGCTGTTGTTATAACAACACAATATTTGATTAAGTATTCAAATGAAAATAATAAACTGGTGGCCCTAAACCCTTGCTGTTTGATAGAAAACAGATGTAAGCTGTAAATTTTGCAATACAGCAGTAACCTACAGTCAGATCTAGGGAGAATAAGAAGAACTTGTTAAAATAAAGTTCTCTGTCTCCATTTTTTTCTAAAATTAAACAAGTTTACTTCACTTTAAGGTCAGCTGCCAATATAAATGAGGCAGGTGCACTGGTTGAGATCTTGCAGCAGCAGGTTTCAGCTTTTTGTATTATACTAGATGTGGCAACTGAAAAGCAATTTGAAGCTGTAGAAGGCTTGCAGAATAGTCTAATAACCAGTTTGGATGTATATTCCCAATTTGTGAAGCATGAAAAGTTTGTTTAGGAGATCATTTTGTTTTCCTATTGCTAGTTAAACTGGTTTGATATCGTTTCCATTGTTATTAAGTGTTTTTTACCCTTAGATTTGTGTCTAAATTTTCTGGTTTTGGGGCTGCATCAAGATTTTGTGATTGAACCCTGATGTTTGGTAGACATTTTATTGTTTGATATTGTTGTCATGGGGACCATTTCTGAGGCAGAGGAAATTACTCCTGAAATCTTGATTTCAACAAAATGAACATTGTGAGCTTTTTCTTTTAAAAGTTCATTTGTAAATAGTGAAACACTCAACATTGTAAATAGTAAACACTCAACAGAATTAGAGTTCCCATTGAGATTTTTTTATTTGATACTTATAAATAAATGCTAATATGGTCATAACACCAACCCAATGTCGTGGAACTAATCTGAGTTTGGAGGCCGCATTGCTTAGCACCTTTTGGGAGTAAATGCAACTGGAGTGTCTGATAAAACCCCCTACAGAAGACTGATGTGCACGTGACTGAAAGCCAAGATGAAAGATATTAAAACTAATGAAGGCGACGAGTGCAGAATGACTAGCCATGGTCAATTGCAGAGACAATAAGGAACTTTGATTGAAGTCTGAAAATTGGTGGGCATTGCCTTGTTGCATAAACCTTTGGCTCTGCATTGAAGACCTTGAAGTTGCCCTCAGATGGAAGCATCTAAAATTGTTTGGCCACGCCCAGTCGAGCAAGTCCTGGATTAGTTAGGTCTGTTCCCTGTATGTTGAAAGTCCTCGCCATCGTGATAGGTCACGCAAGAGCTTGTGGGAGGACCACGGGTTATCCAGACTGGAGTCTGGGGATGCCTAAAACTGGGTTGTATGGAGAAACAAGACAGTCGTGCAGTGTCAGATTCACACCTAAGTGCACAGCTGATCTTTAATGGATAGTGAGTGTGAGTGAGTGAGAATGAAACATTTTGGGAATAGCACCACAGCTTGCAGGTGGGCGAGTGAAGTGGAATGTTTCTGATAAAATATGCATAGGTCAAAGCTCTTGTGAAGCTTGTAAGCCAAGTTTGCTAGGCCACAGGTCTGAAGAATCAAGTCGATGTTAGTAGAGAAATTGTAAAATGGCCTATTTAAGGGAAGAGAGAAGAATTTGCAACCTCTTCCACTATGGTCTAACAAGTGCAGAAGAACTGGCTCAGTGGTTTGTTGGTGGAGACACTTTTAAGGAGTTTTAAAACTACGCCTGAGTCATTTTTTTAAATCTGAAATGGTGGTCATTGCCTTTAAATATTGATGTTTTCAGAAAGCATGTACATTCCACATTACTTGTTTTTAATACTGATGTGCAAGTTAGTGCATTGACATATCCCACAAATCCAGTCTGACTTTTGAAAATTGAATTCTTTAGTAAAGCTAAAGGGTATAGTGAGTTGTTGGTGTGACCTGTTTAGGTCGGGGCTTTAAGCTGGTTGGTTTGCTGATTTTGTCATAAGCTGCACAAAGTAAGACCTTTGCAGAAATTTTGTTCCTTAAGAGTCGCAAACCCAAGACAAGAAATGCAGTTGGCTGGCTCTGGTTGACCGAAGAGCGAGAGACTATTGTAATGGCCAAGTTGAGGAGAATGTGATGATGATGATTGTTTTCAAAAGAGGATTAATAAAAAAACTACAAATATATCATTTTCGTGATTATCAACAATAACAGAGAAGCATAGAGGGCTTTTGGAGAATGGTTGCAAGTTTGAACTTTTGTTGACCAACTGTTAGTTGTCAGATTATGCTCTGCCTCGCTCCTCCTTGACCTAATCACAGATGTTTTTTTCTTTAACAAAAGTTGCAACCAGATATTACTGGGTTCTAGAATATGATAGCTGTTTTACTGGCCAGTGGTTGATTGAAGAGAGATTTATAATGGCTAAGATCAAGAGGATGTGATTAAAATGCTGGCTTTGACTTGATATGATGTCATAAGTTGATTTAAACAGGCTTTTGAACCTATGGCATTTTTCACTATCAACCAGGTGAACAAAGAAGCATTAATTGAGTGCCTGTGGATAATTATTGCAAGTTTGAACTTGTGTTGACCAACTATTAGTGGTTCCAGATTTTGCTCCTGACCCCCAGAAGAAGACTGAATGAGTATGGAAAATTTGTTTCTTGAGAAAAATTGCATTTAGTTATTGGGGAGTTTCTGGATTGTGTTTGCTATTGGATTGGCCTCTTAATAATTGAAGGTTGAAAGATTTGTTATAGCCCAAGTCAAGAGGATGTGATGAAGATATGTACAGGCTTTGAACTGATAAGCTGTTTTAAGTTGATTGAAACAGAGTTTGGCAACTGTGTCTTTCTGATATATAACCAGGAGAATAAAGAAGCATCAAGTTCCTTTGGAAAGTGATCCGAGTTTGAACTTTATTGACCAATCATTAAAGGTTCCAGATTGTGCTCCACTCCCCTGACTGCAGCACTTGAGTGCATGATCTAGTATTGATCATTATTGTGAGCTTGTAATGCTCTAGTAACTTAAGATGTGTTCGAGTGTCTACTTAAAAGGGAAATTACTGAGAAAACAACCTCTGAAGAAACTATGGTTTCTTAGATATCAAGAGACTTGCATTTATTTAGATACACCAGTTTATGTTAAAGTGCCTTATTATCCACAAGGCCCTTCTCCACATTGTTCCATGGCATTGGTGGGGCAGCACAATTTCATGTCCTATCAGTTCTGACTAGATTTTCTTGGCCTCCCTCTTCATCCAGTTGCATGATGCTATTGGACTAGCTTCTGGTTTTATAACTCATCCATCCACAGACAGCTTGGTCAAACCCAGGTTGTAGTTAAGAGTGTTGACCCTGCAGTAGTTCTCCAGATTTATGTGACGTAACCACAGCAACAATGATCTTGAGTTTCTCTGAAGCTGACACAGATCAGCATTCTTCAGTGGCCAGCAATTGGTTGTTTTTGTTGATGGGTGCCTTAAATTAAATACTACAGTCTATTATTTTCTCCATTTTGTTTAGTTTTTTTTTCCCATTGTATCATATATATTACAAATTCTGCAACCACCTGTTGCTTTCTCAATTATTTAAGTTGTAACCCATTCCTATTGTTTTTTTGCATCTGCCATTGAAACTATTTTCTAAATTTTGGTTTAAGGGATAAATAAGTTTTTTTTTTACTATACAGCAGTACTGATTTTAAGTCAATAATGTAATTTTGTGTGTTCTGATTGCCTTAAAGTAGGGTCAGTAACTTACTGTACAGACTTCTCCATAGCAGACTTCGAAAATCCAAACAATATTGGTAGAATTTGATAGTGATGAGCCATATATGATAAAACTTCTAACCTTGTCTGATTGGGAGAAAGTTTTGGTCTTGGTTTTTCATACAAACCTTCACTTTGTCTGTACAGCAAAAGACTTTGGGTAAAGTATTCTCCAAGACAGACCTAGGTTGTTACGATTTTTTGTATAACTAGCAAGAAAGGCTGTTGTTACTAGGTACAAAAGTTTATGAAGCAGAATATTTATTTTTGGGTGGGTCCATCTTAATGGGGCATGCACTGTTTTTCATGAAAAACATGTTGAAGGACAAAAATAAGTTTGTTTAAACTGTTGATTTATTGCTGTTTGGAAGAATATGTTGCTGCCAAACTAAGGTCAACCTGGGTGAACCTGAGGGTTGAGTTTGTGTGTGAGAATTTTAGCTTTGAATAGTGTTGCAGACAGCACTGATATTCAGATCTCTTCTCAGTAGAAATATAATATTTGTAAACTTCATTAACTACGTGTAAACTCTCTTGTTGTTCAACTTGTTCAAAATATTTGAAACTATTTTTCTAGCTTAGAGCATAGTGTAGAAACTGACATTTAAGCATTGGGTTTGGCAAGTATGTTGAGTATTGTATTCTTGTTGGTTTAGAAAGTTGCATTTATACTGAGATCCAACCTGCTTTTTCACTGCATTTATTATTATGATTCAGTTTTTGTCTATTGTTGCCATGTTGGTTTGACAATTTATTATTGTAAAGTGGGCAGTAGTGGTGTGCTTGATATGTGTTACATGTAGAGATGAATTTGAACCTTAACAGCAGTTCAATTAGATATACACAAAATGGGATCTTGCACATGTTGGACAGAAACAGGCGAATCAAGTCGAGGCCAGAAAGATTCCAAGAGAGTGAGGAAACATTTGACCTGGTGATTACATGTGAAGAAAGAGTTTATGATCAAGTTATTGCCCGTAAGTACTGATTTTTTGAACAAGAGTGTGACAGATAGGCTCTGGGGGGGCACTCCCTTACATTGAGGACATGCCCCTGGACAGGGTATAGTTTTTCCCGGAGCTTCCAATCCTTAACTGGGAATATGAGTGAAAAAATCCAAGCATTCTGAAGGTTGAAGGTTGTTACTTATTCAGTAAAAATATTTACTGTTTTTAATTTATTTGAATTAGTGCCTAACCTCAAATTACTACCCACCTTGAATAAGTGCCCACCCAAAAAACTAGCCCCCAGCCTTGAATTAGCACCCACCCCCCCCCCCCCCCCAAAAAAAAAGCAATATCAATAAAAAGGAAAAAGAAAGAAACTTGACACTCGTAGTAAAGTGTCGATTACTTTCTCAACAGCTCACAGATATCATAGCCCAACAGCCTATTAGAATGCTGGGTTCCTATTCAATCTTTTAACTGCAGTTTCCATGAGAGTGAAATTGATTATCCTGAGTGAACTGCGAAAATTAGTGTCCAAGTCCCAGTTGTTTAAAAGACGATTAGCCCTAATCCAGGGTTACAGTAACTACCATTATAACCAGTAGGTTTTGTTAAGAGTTAACCCTGGATTAAAGTTAATCGGCTTTCAAACAACTGGCCCCAGGGCATTAATTGGAAAAAATACAGTAGCCTTTTGTGCCGTTTTGAGTACCCTAACTGAACTCTCAATCATTGCATTATTTTATGTGTATATGAATTTTTATTTAACCCTTCTGTCCCTGCTGTATTTATTAACTCTCCCTATGTATATACTAGAGCCCATACACTTTGATTATTAAGTTTGGGAAAACTTTGCTTGTTATCATTAGTTTGCTATATATGTTTGATCAACTCTCATTTTCTCGTTACCGAATGACTTATTTTGTATGTGTTATATAAGGAGAAAATAGATGTTGATAACTCACTGGTACTGAAAAGGTCATGTTTGCTCATTATTGATTGTGTTTCTGTTGTCAGACCTTGAAGCCAGAGCGCAAGAAACTTATTCACCTGTTCACATCATTAACATTGATGTTCAAGACAATCATGAAGAAGCTACCCTTGGTGCGTTTCTGATATGTGAACTCTGCAGAGATGTAAGTCTTGTTCAACACTCCTCTGTGTATTTTTTAATGCCTGATCAAGCAAATGATGCAAAACTATTTTATTGATACAATCTTGATTAATTTGATTATGCACTTCTGTCTGAAACTGTTTCATTCATCAGTGCATGAAGCAATGAAGTTATTTGAATAGTCCTGTATTACATTGAAAAGTTAAGAAGCCTAACCGTGTATTCAACTGTTAAAAAACACAATGAAAGGAGCCACACTGACAGCCACAAATCTATATTATTGCTGCGAGCTATTGCTCCCAGTTCTTAGCCGAGATTTGAGTGTCACAGTGTAAAGATGATTTTGAGCCCAAAGTGCTTTTGACCTGCAGCAGTATTGCTTGCCTAGAGCTGGAGGTTTGTTTAAGGAGGTTTTTCATTGCTGGAAGTATTCATTAAGGTAGCAAATATTTCAGAGATGTTTCAAGGGGTAGGCAATGCTCTTTTATGAGTTTTTCATCGATACTGCATGCTCAATATATTGCTGCCAATCATTCAATGGAGCTTGCAGACAGTTGGTAGAATCCTTGAAGGAGACAGAATGTTCTTGAATGCTTTGGACAATAAAGTTATTCCCAGATTGGGAAATGGTAAATTGCATAATTATCTTCTCAATAATGTTCCGTTGGATGCAAAGTCTGCCCTTGAATCAAGCGGTTCACAAATTTCAAGTTCAAGATGAGCCCAAACTCAAGTGCCCATTGTGGTGTATGTTCCAATTCACACGTTCAAGTTTTTAGTCCACAGTAGTATTTAAAGAAACTTACTCTGCCAATAAGAGTTCTTTTGTTACAGTTTACTAACAAGTTAGATAATCTGAAGTAGTAAAACAGCTGTTCTCAGTCACACACGGTAGAAGGGAAATACAAAAGACAACTATTTTTTACTAATAACTAAGTTAAGTCTTTCCTTAACAATTATAAGTGTTTCAGCAGGACCTCACAGGACCTAGCTGTTAGCTTTGCCTTTTGCATGCACAAGCCTGTTAACGTCTATCTTTTGTTAAGATGCATAATTTAATACTTGATACTTAAGATATATTTAGCTTGCAATGGAAGATTTATCTTAAAATCTTTTTTTTCCTACTAGGTTGAAAAACTTGATGACCTTGAAGATAACATTGATGAATTACTTCACAAATATGACTCAGGAAAAGCCTCAAATAGAAATTTGTTACATTCTGTAGCATTCTACTAAAATTTAATTATTATAGACCAATATTACTAATTTGGATAATGTAGGAAACAAACTTAGGGCAGCCGTGTAAATAGTTTTTGAGGGAGATGGGCTTTTGGGTGAATTTTTGCCAAGGTATTTTGATAGACAAAAGTTAACTTTGTTTGAGTTTTTATCTTCCTGTAAAGAAGCAGTCTTAGAGCTGGTCTGGAAGAAAAGACTTGCGATTGATATATAAATTATTGCTTTACCAGGATATTTAGAAATATGAAGCACCTTCTTCATGGGTCAATTTTTAACGGAACCATAACAGTGAGAGGCAACACAAAGTTAGAAGCTACAGTTATCCCCACATATTGAATGTTAATCTTGGTATTTTCTAGCATGCTTCGTATAGCTTCAAAGGCAGAGTGGTAACTCAGGTTCAATGAAGTATCAACAGTGTAGTCCAAACTTCATAAACATGCCATTTCTTTTCTGGTTCCTATTTATTGGAACTTAAAGAAGTTATCTAGATTTGGGATATTTACATTTTCGCATTGCTTGGTAGCATACCAAGTTAAGTATCCCTGGATGTATCTTCTGAATATTTAGAACATCCGTTAGAAAAAAATGTATTGACAATGTAGACAACTCTACCACTGTTGGTAGAAACGAAGCTCTCACTGATATGTATTATAAAGATAATTAACCAGTTACTTGTAATAATTATGATTGCTAGAATTGATTATTTTAGATATAATTTAAACAAACTGTATATTTGTTAAAAAGTTTGATGCTTCAACCTTATCTTTCTTTCTATTTATTGCGCTTCAAAAGTCCGATTGTACACAGTTGCAAGTATAGTATCTTGCTGTAAATGTAAAAAAACCACAAAATATGATAAATAAATTTCTATATATTTTTGCTATATAACATGTGTTTGGAGTGGTGAGTAGTATTATTTTCTGGGTAGTTTAAGAAAATCTCTATCTCGCAACCATGGCATTGTCACGATTTCAGTTGAACGTCAGGACAGTAAAAAAGTGTTGGATAAGCGTGGGATGGAAAACTACAAATGCGATAGGGCGTTTTCTGGTTTTAAAAACCTTTTACTATCTAAATATTCTCTTTGACATCTGAAACGAAAGATAGACACACTTGAGCCGATTTTTTGAAGGCTAAGTTTCGGCCTAAAATCGGCCCGTGTGTGCCATAGTCGTAGGGCCGTCATAACAAAACTCGAAACAACCTAAGAAGTAGCATTTCTCATGGGACGATCGCAAAATTGAAGGTGGTAGTATCGGTTACAGGGAAAAAGCTAATGATTTTCGAAGACGACAGTTGTGACTTGCAATAATTTTATTTGTCAAGCTGCAGGATTGAAATCACAGTCCCCTATAGCCGTTCGTGGCGAGCGGCGGAACCCCTGTCTTTTATTACGATAACTTTCGATTTCTAAGTCAACAATTTCCGGAAAAGTTTTTTTTGATTGGAACTGACC
>JAOBAT010130142.1:0-12478 GCA_026413305.1 Hydrozoanthus tunicans
AATAAACTGGCTAAAACACAAATGTTCCTTTGCCAAATTTTCGACTTTATTACAAAAGCCTTCATCAGGACAACTCAGGAAGGCTTTTGTAATAAAGTCGAAATTTTGAAGGCTTTTGTAATAAAGTCGAAAATTTCGAATAATGTCGAATTTTTCAACTGAGGATGAACGTTTTTAAATATTTGTCGGGATATCAGCGTCAACTGATGTTCTCAAACACTGTTCTCAAAATATCTTTACTGATTTCAGACAATATAAATAATACATATACCGTATATAACATAGTAGTAGTAGCTGGTACTGGATTTCTTGCCAGTATGTCTCAAGAGATATACCTGAAAGAATTGCGATATGGTAAATGAAAAAAGCATGTGATGTAAAACTGTTATCTGCGAACTCAAGTCAAGAAGCCCACCGAAAAGCAAATTTTTTGATAAGGCTGAATGAATTATTTGCAATAAATTATCATCATAAATATATATTCCTCACCCTTTTTCAGCCTCAGCATGTTGTTAACATGTTTCTGCCTCATGTTTTTATAAACAAAGGTTCTTATATAGAAGAGTATAGCTAACAATTTTTGGCTTGTTAGGTCTACACATAAATATTCCTTTCCGCTAATTATCTTTTAACTTCCCAGCTGTCCTTGTTACTCAGTCGGTAAATCTCTTCCGGAGATCAGTAGTTGAAAGACTGCGGGTTCATAAATTTCTTCCTGTCGGTAATTACATTTCCATGCAGGAAAAACTGTGGTAAAATTCCCAACAAGAATTTTTTACGAGAGTTTTACTTTTTTCTTCCTGTCGGTTATTACATTTCCATGCAGGAGAAACTGTGGTAAAGTTCTCAACAACATTTTTTACGAGAGTTTTACTTTTCATCTCAATAGTTTGCTTTGGTTGATTAATTCCCATTTTCTCATTACAAAATGTCTTATTTCGTATGTGTTATGTAAGGAGAAGTTAGATGTTGATAACTGGCTTGGACTGAAAGGAATAGTGTTAACTTATTTCAGAACGTTGCTCTGTGGATGTTGAGGGCATTGCTCGGAGATGCTGAATTTCTGAGAAGCTGAATTCTGGAGATGCTCAATTTCGCAGATGCTAAATATTAGCTCGACGCTAAATTTCCTAACCTGCAAAAGCAGATGCCTTTCCTCTCACTTGGGCTCGAAGGAAAGGCGTCTGGTTTCGCAGGCAATAAATTTCCGATATGCTGAATTCTGAGAAGCTAAATTTCAGAGATACTCTATTCCGCAGATGCTAAGTTGGAAATAGTTTGTTATGACATACAGAATTGCAACACGCATGATGAAACGCAAATTTTGTCAAATATTACAAACACCAGCAACCAGCAACGAACGAACAAAACGAAGGGAGAGCTAATCAC
Source organism: Hydrozoanthus tunicans (assembly GCA_026413305.1). Classification (NCBI taxonomy): domain Eukaryota; kingdom Metazoa; phylum Cnidaria; class Anthozoa; order Zoantharia; family Hydrozoanthidae; genus Hydrozoanthus; species Hydrozoanthus tunicans. The sequence continues at coordinate 1,390 of JAOBAT010130142.1, forward strand.
AACTTCTATGAATCTAAATGACTGGGCCATGTTGTGCAAAAGCCGATTTGTAGAAACCCTGTGTTAAGTTAAACTGTTCTTGTTTTAGACCTTACAGAGGTTGGTTTGAGCCGTGTAACTTTGGAATTTTACAAGTTTTTTTCCGAGGAAATAGTAAAGTAAAGTAAAGTAAAGTGGTGCATTTATATAGCGCCTTTTCCATATCAATGCTTAAAGGCGCTTTACAATGATCAGTTTTCCCCCAGCAGACCGGGCATCCTCGACCAGGCCGGGGATCGAACCGGGGACCTAGGGATTGGGAGGCAGAGATCTTACCACTGCGCCAACCCCTCCGCTGCTAAAAATCAATACGGTGTTTAAATAAAAACGGTAAACCTTTGCTTAGAGGAGAAATAACTTCGCGAGTTTTGGCTTAACCAAGGTTTAAAGTTACCCAGCCTTAGAACAAGCCAGAACAGGGCCAGCTAGTTGACCAAATGTTAAGTTTTTAACCCATGCCCGCGTTACTTGTACGATCCGTTAACTGGCTTGAAAGTTTGTGGTTAACATTATTTATTTGAGCAAAGAAAACTTTTCATTTTTACGATGTAACTGTTTGAATTTTTTCTTAACCCAGGGTTGAAGTTAACAAGCCTTTGAATAACCCAGCCCAGATCTGTAATGTCACTTAAGGGATTTATACAAAGAGAAATTTTAAAAGCACTTATACCTAATATGATAAGCTCTAGATCCTAAATCACGCATGATAATACTTTATGTAAGGTTTTCAAAACGGATCCAGTATATTCGAAGCCAAAAATTTTCCCAATAACCTTAGATATCCCTTGTCTCCGAATTACTCGCCTTGATTGTTCAAAGTAAAAAAATTGCAGAGCTTAATACTTATATAGGGCCAGCGAACGGTAAAACTGAGACTGTACGAGATGTCGAGACGGATTTTTTAAAACCCGAGCCCGAGATTGGAAAGCAATGATTAATATGATACCAGGGCTTAAAATACCGAGACACCAAATACATTTCAGGCAAAAAAAGAGCTCTGACAGAAATGCATGTCGAGATTAATGCGAGCCATTTTGTGAGAAAACCTTAGGTTGCGAGACGGAGAAAAAATTTAAAAATACGAGACTTCGAGACATGACAAAATATATACACCGAGTTCGTCACTAACTTGTAATACAACAGGGGGCGTTGAAGTTAAATTTTCAAAGTGAAACTGCATCGTATCGCCTATTGGAGCTTTTCAACGAGGCAAGAACAAAAAGAACAATCTTCGGTTGAAATTGCAAAAGCTAAATTTAAAAACATTCGGTTGGTCATTCAACGACCCCTTACAGTTCGTCACATATTCTTGTTCAGCTCAGTATGCTCACCTGCGTTCTGGCCACAGATTAATCGCCTCTACTGAAATTATTTAATACCTACTAAATTAACAATATTATTCAGTATAACGAAAACAACTTTTTTGTTGTATTACTTCTCGAGCTCTCACAGACGGCCGAATAAAAACACAGTTTTTCTTTGTCACATTTTAGTTCCTGCTAAGACATAGGATTTGTCTTAATTAGACATTCCAAATTAACGGAGCGAATTCTAGACATATCGTGCTTAAATTACAAGAGAACATTGCCTGTTATGCGTCTACTGTTTGACAAATTAGCTGAAAGAACATCAAAGATTCTCTTAATGTTTAATAAAGTTTGGTTGAAAAGCGGTGTTCCCAAGTTTATGTCGAAATGCCTTAAACAGTTCAGTAAATAAAATCTATTTCTTTAACAAGATCAGAAAAGAAAGTTACAAAAAAGATCCATTTCTTGAAAGAAGCTTTCTCCAAGAAGGAACTCTCCGTGGTTATTTTTCTGATATTGAATGAATAAAGCTTCCAAGTATTTTTATCTATCTTTTTTACGAAACAAATTTTGTGTTTTCAGTACCATCTTACAAGAATTTATACATGTAAGTAATAATTTAGTTGGCACTCAGTTAATTGAATACATGTACAGTTTAAAAGATATTCTTTCGGTTGAAGATAATAAGAAAGAAAAGATTCAGCTATAGGATGTGAACAAACCCTATAGTTTGCCAGATATATAAACTAAATAAAACAAAAAAAAACTAATCAGAAATATGCTTCCATACTATGTATATTTTTGTTTTTCCCCCTGCATTAGCCAGTATACAGCACGCGATAAGGTTTATTAAGCTAGGCTTAAAAATGCTCAAAGTTTAGGAACATTCTATGTGATATACTTAGGCTGACGAAAGACGAAAGACTAATTTTATTTTGGATGCTGCGCAAGATTATGGAAATATGCTGATTTTTTCTGCTAAGAAATGTTCATCAGTGCAACATCGCCTTTACTGTTGTGCGTCATACCCAGGCATGGTAGCGGCCGACTCAATGTGTGTTTCCTGTTGGCTTGTACAGAAGGAAAACAAAAACTGCACAACAGAATACTAACAATTATGTTTAAGAACATTTTACGATCATTTAAGAATTGAAATCTTCAAAATATTTAAGAACACTCAAATTCAGCTTCAAAATAAGACGTTCTTTTATAAAATGATGTATTAACGCGACCACGAAACGGTCTGCATACCACCTTTTTCAAAAACCGTTTTTACAAGAACTTCCGGTTGAAAATCGGTCAAAATTTAAGAACATGCTAAGAACACACTCGAGGCTGAAGAATGGCCGAGAACTCTATTTTGTCACATTCCGGCGCAAAATCATGGACTTGGCGAACAGTGGACAGCTAGGGTATTACAGTTTCGAGCTAGAGTATATAAAATACATGGAAATTTATTATCGTTTATTCTAGGAAGCTTCTTGTAGATCAAATGAGGAAACACGTATCTTCTCAGATTCACACACGTATGACTGTTAACTAAGAAAATTTTAAGGTATGTGCTTTATTGTCAATACCTTGCAGTCAACTAAAGCTGAAATATGTTTTGACATTACAAGAAATAATTCATGAAATGTTAAAAAATTGGAAATGAGGAAAAATCAAAAGTTATAAACTTGAAACATTAAGAAGGTACAACTTCAGTTGAAAGAGGCTACTATATATTTACTTGTAAAACTGGCTCATTAAGAAAAACATTTTGAAAACGATTTTTTCGGCAAAGCGCAGCGATAAACTTTCGCTTCTTACCAAGAATATACGTAATTATATATGTGCTTTTCGCTTTGGCAGGAATTTGTAAAGTTGATGGCTGGGTTTCGAGCCATTTTCAAATCATTCAAAGTTAAAATCCCCAAAAAATAAGAACATTCGCTTCAGCAAGACGTTCTTTAGAGAAAAAAAAAGAAATATATATGCAATGGCGAACTCGCTTTCTAACATGAGAATGTTTAATTAGTTTTGTAAGAACTAGTAAAATATTACAAGGACTCAATTTTTAAATTCAATGTTCTTTTTTTCATTGCTATTCATGCTTCTTGTCGAAGATAAAAACACGAAGTTTGCTGTGTTCTCGAAATATCAGCACTTCCAACAAAAGGGTAACTTTTTTATGACAAAAAGTATGTTTCTTAATAAGATAATATTTCTTATTGTTGTTATAGAAACTTTTATTTTAAATAAAGGCAAAAGTAGTAAAAAGTTGAAGTTGATGTCGTGTGACTCGAGTCGATATTTCAATCGAGATTTTAGAAATCAGTTTAGCTTATTTTTAAATTTGCAAATTGAATTTATTTTGGCATTTAACTATACAATTCATCTGACTTTCATCTCTAAATTTGCTTGGGCAAAAGCCCGCGAAGCTGTGGCGAAAACAGGCTTTTTTTCTCAATTTTTTTGGCCATCATGAGCCGGCCGCTCAAATTGTTCTTACTTCTGTTTGTGGTGTAAATCGAATAAAACCTAAGTGGCTAATGTATTGCAATACATGTATTGGAAAAAAATTGTATGGAACTGACATTAGGTCAAGTATTTCTGTACAATTTGAAGAAACTGACAGATTAAAAGAGAAAAACTGCAAGTCATTTATGTATTGCTAAGTTAAAGATCGAAGCTCGGTAAAGTTTTTTTAAAAAAGCTATCGAGCCCAGAGCCTCAGCCTGTTCTTAATTTGTTCTAAAATTTTGGCCAATCTGAGCCTCGTTGTTCTTTTAAAAAAAGTGTGTGTTCGGGGTGGCGAATGGTTCCTTCATTAGAAGATAAAACTGTCGTGTCTTGAGGTGTCGTATTCTTTTTCTCCGTCTTGCAGCAATCACAGATTTTCTCACAAAATGGCGCGCATTCTCAGCATTTTCGGCAGAGCTCGAAATCTCTATTTTGCCTGAAATTTATGTGGTGTCTCGGTATTTTAAGTCCCGGCCTCAGATTATTCATTGCTTTCCAAAGTCCCGGGTTCGGATTTCAAAAAGCCCGTCTCTACTTGCTACCCCCAAATATTCGTCAAAAGTCAAGTTGCCGTTCGCCAACCCTTTCTAAAATCCTTGGAGATACTTTTCCCAATGGTTTTCCTCAAAGTGGGGTCTATCGGAGGTATTTCTACCTGAAAAGCACGAGTTTAATGATATGACACGGCTGAACGAAAACAAACGAATGTATTAAAAATTTTAGAATCACGGCTACAAACGCACAGGCGAACTCGCTTTATCGGCCACAAAACATCAAAAACAGCCGAGATACTTTTATAAATCTTTTTCCGTTAGTTTTTATGGGAAACGGTGGATTAAGGCGAGCTCGAACCTTCGAATAAGATCCATGGTTGCTTGACCTGAGAAATATGCGCAAACTATGCGCAACTACAAAATAAAAACTAAATGTGCTATCCACAAAACTAAAGGTTTGCATAAGAGCAGAAAAATTCCGATTTTAATGATCATAGCGCTTCGGAAGCTGACTTGTCTCCTTTCCCGTTAAATTAGCATCACAAGTTTCTTTCAACCAGTTCTTGTCCGCGTATGAATTAAAATTCCTATTTTTAAGGCCTTCAAATCTCAGTTTTAAATAACTGATTTTGCCATTAGGTTCATAGACTGTGCATAAGGTTATAGTAGCTTTGCTCTCGCTCTCTCGGGTCAAAATGGCTTGAGCGTACAAATTTAACGTGCTTTTAAACCTCACTGACCTAAGCACATAGTCGCTTCAGTTTGTCAACGCTGAAGTTTGAACACGCCACTCGCGCAAGGTCATTTCAGTTTTAAGACTCTAGAATTAAGCTAAGTGCAAGATTTTTTCTCATGCTACAAAGAACATTAATCAAGGAAACTGAAAGTTCAAAGTTCAAATTTTATACTGCTTTCCTAAGTCAGTTAGTATCAAAACACGTAATAGTATTCACAGATTTTTTCTATATTTCAAATTGTGATCTGATTTATATAAAAGATGTATTTAATATGTTTCAAACAAACAAAGGTTCCAAAAGACGAAAAACTGACAATATTTTCGAGCATGTTTCCTAAAGTATAACTAAAAAACGTTTTTGAAAGCAGAAGAAAGAACTAGAAAACAAAATGCGGAATTGTTCCTGTCCGGAAGCCAGCCAGATCCGTTAAAACAAGTGATGTGAAACAGATTTACCGATTAAGGAAAAAAATTCAAACCAAAATGTTAGTGGACTAGTCAATATTTCATATATAATAGCTGAAACGAACAAAAAATTGCTGAGAACTGTTTAAAAATTCTTTTGAATTTCTTCAATGCGGCAGAAATTAGACGTTCTTGTGTTTCGAGTTAACTTTTGAACACGGACCAATAAAAAAGGTTAGCTTTTGGCGCGCGTTGAAAACTCCGATAACCGCGGAAACTTTTGAATAACACAAAAAAATATTTTGAGGCTTAGTTTCACAGCATTATGTTAAAGGCGAGTCAACAAAATTTCATGGCAATTTTTCGATCTTACAATGAGTGAAACAACTTGAAAAAAAAGAAAATTTTAAAAACAAAGTTTCGTGCTGGCGTTCGATTTCACCTGTTTCCAATTTCCATCCCTAGCACAAAGCAGTCGCAAGTTTGTCACTTGTCAGACGAGACTGTAATTAAAAAGGCTGTGGGTTATTGCCAGCAATTAACCACCATTGCTGTTTTAAAACTAAATACTTATCTAGGCAGTTAAAAGCATAAACTTGCCAGCAAGACATTGACTGGCCATACACCTTTTCACTGAGAAAAAATTAACGGGCGTGATAGCCAAAATAGCGCGGCGTTTACACTAAGACAGTTTAAGCCAATATAACATGGTGAGGAATTTTTTTGCTGAATATAAAACGAGAACAAAATGATTTTAAGTAACGATAAACTCTGAGCTTTAGAGACAATAAAATTTTCAGTCTCTTTGTAAACAACTGTGCTTCGACAATAAATTCTGCGTTAAGAAATATATGGACGCCATAATACTGATGATGGCTAAAGGCTAAAGCGCGAGCGATCTACGTTCAACTGAATAGTTTTCGACCAGGTAATTTAGACAATCTTTACTAGCGCATCGTGAGACGCTAATTTTGCACTTTGTCTTTGGTGAGATGCCAAACTTTGCTGTTTCTAAAGTTTATGAAAACATAGCCGTATTTCAGACATACTTTTTTTTTTCTCAGTATAAGAATCTTTTTTGTAAGAACGCCAGCCTGAAAATCGTTCAAAATTTAAGAACGTGCTAACAACACACCCGAGTCTGAGAAATGGCCGAGAACTCTATTTTGTTACATTATGGCACAAATTCATGGATTTCTGTTTAGCTTTATGCTTTCGAAACGTTTCCGCTTGAAAAAAATAAATTTGTACACACTTTTTTTCTATAAAAACCTGTAATTTCTTCCGAGTTTCGTTGTAACCATAAAATTCATCTTACACTGAAAAAAACATTTACATTCAGATTGAACGTTCTTAGATATTTTCGGGATATCAGCTTCAAATTTTCTTAAACATGTTCTTAAAATATCTTTACTGATTTGAATAATACATATATACCGTATGTGGTACCATTTGTGTAGTACATGCAGTAGTAGTAACTGGTACTGACTTTCTTGCCAGTTTTTCCCAAGAGATATACCTGTAAGAACTGCGATGTTCTAAATGAAGAAGAATGTGACGAAAATTTGTTATCTGCGAACTTAAGTCAAGAAGCCCACCGAAAAGCAAACTTTTAACAACGCTGTATGAAACATTTGTAATAAGTTATCATCATAAATATATATTCTTCACCCTTTTTCAGCCTCAGCATGTTCTTAACATGTTCTAAAATTTTTGGCGATTTTCAGCCAAGTTCTAATAAAAAACGAGTGTACACCAAACATGACTATATTAAGAATATTTTAAGACCATTTGAAGATAAAATCCCCAAAAACATTTCGCCTCGGCTCAAATACAAGACGTTTTTATGTAAAAAGAGTGTACATAATCTTCACAACCAAAAGACTATACGTGTATGTAAAGACAAGAATGTCTCAGTGAGCTATGCACAGAAAGGTATAACAACTATTTGGCTTTAACTTAAAACTGAACTAATTTCGTATTAAAAGTAAACACAGGTTTCGAAAGTACACAACTTTTAAGACGACACGTATACATGTTAAGACAAGAGCTCAGCTATACACAAAAACGTAAAACTATTTGATTTCAACTCAAACTTGAGCTAATTTCGTGGTAAAAGTATTGCCGTGTTTCGAATAGGTTTCGAAAGACGACACGTATGTGTTAAGACAAGAAGAACTCAGCTAAACACAAAAACGTAAAGTATTTGATTTCAACTCAGAATTGGGCTAATTTGGAGGTAAAACAACACTCTTCCTTCTAAACCAAGAGTGTATACATATTCCTCACAACTCAAAGACTATACGTGTATGTAAAGACAAAACTGACTTAGTGAGCTATGCATAGAAAGGTATGACGACTATTTGGCTTTAACTTAAAAGTGAGCTAGCTTCGTATTAAAAGTAAACACAGGTTTCGAAAGTACACAACTCTTAAGACGACACGTATACATGTTAAGACAAGAGCTCAGCTATACACAAAAACGTAAAACGATTTGATTTCAACTCAAAATTGGGCTAATTTCGTGGTAAAACAACAAGGTTTACTTCTAAACCAACCAATAAATCTGATTTAAAAAGAGTGTACATATTCCTCACAACTCAAAGACTATACGTGTATGTAAAGACAAGACTGACTCATGCAGTGAGAAATGAACAGAAAAGTATAACAACTATTTGGCTTGAACTTAAAAGTGAGCTAGTTTTTTGTTGAAGTACTGCCGTGTTTCAAATAGGTTTCAAAAGTACTAACTCCAAAAGGAAACGTATGTGTTAAGACAAGAACTCAGCTAAACACAAAAAACCGTAGAACGATTTGATTTCAACTCAAAATTGAGCTAATTTCGTGGTAAACAACACGGTTTCCTTCTAAACCAACTAATAAATCTGATCGCATCGTGAACTTTAACAAAGTTGTATTCAAACACCAAACACCTGCGTGTCCAAAACCCACTGAAGCGACTGTCCAGCCATCATGTCGTGTTTTAATTACCCTTTGGTCGTTAAATAAGACTTTTACTCGAGAATTTCTCTTTAGTTACAGATGTTTAGCGAGTGCGAAAGAAAGTCTAGTTTCTTTTATTAGTTTAATCACATTAACTCGAGTACGCCTCCTTAAAGGAGAAAAGTTATTGAATGAGCAAGTAAAAGCTGTGCTGTTCTCACGATACATAAAGAATCTGGCCTCAGTGGGATTTTAACTCCTATCGTGGGATCAACCTGAGAGTTTCCTTCAGCCTTAATTACGCGAGCTATTAAGCTGAATGAATAAAAACAGAAGGCAATTTCATGGCTATTTACTTTACAAGTGGAAACAAAATTAGTAAAGATTTTCCCCCGCGGCGAGCCAGTAAACTGTGATTTCAAATATCAAGAAATTTAGCATATCAAGGGCCTGTTTGTGTTACCAGACTCTCACAAATGCTAAGTTTTTTTATGATTTACGAAAAAGTGAAGCGAGTTACTTTTAAGTACTTTTGTTTATTTGCTTTCACCGTAACTTTCAGTGACAAAGAAGGTTCAAAAGTGGATTTATTTCCATAGTGAAAGTTCTGTGACTATCTTAGTCAGTTACAAAACCCACTAGTTACGTTTTCATGTTTCAGTACTTTTTTAAGTCGCTAGTTCATTTCTTAAGGAAATCAGACCTTTGCATTCGGGTCAGTTTACCCAAAAATTTATAATGCCACAGAAAACACGAGAGTACAAATTTTAAATTCATAAAATAGCCTGATATCGAAAGCGAGTATGTTGATCATACGAGTTATTTGAGCATAAAAAAGTACAGTTGCAAAAGTTTTATACCGTCTTCCCATTAACAATACATTTTAGCACTGTATTTCAAATTATTACTCACATATAACCACAAATTACAATGAAAAGTTCAGTAAAACGCGAATAAAAACTTCAACAAATATTCTATTTTTTTTACTGCTTACTGATAACTTTGCAACAACAAAAAAATGTGCGAAAGATTAAACTTTTTTTTATAAGCACAAACTTTTAAGAAAATCCAGACTGCGACTGTCCACAGGTTAAGAACAACTAACTGGCTCAATGCTGTTGTGTAGCCCTACAAGGTTTTTTTCATGATTTTTTCAAAAACTTGATTTCTAGCATTTGTACGAAATATTTATCAATGTAAGTGTAAACATATGTCTAATTATTTCTTAAAAACCGATTTACACAGGGTAACTTTTGCCTAAAATTGTTGCTTGCAACTCGCCTGCAATAAATATTAGTCGCCATTTACACGCGTGCAACTTTTGGCCTTGCAACACAAATGGCGGTTACCCGGCAAACTGCGCTATTTATTGACTTTTGTAGCAATTGTCTTGCGATGAAAAAAACGTGAACATGTAAAATCTGTGTGGGTTAAGGAATGGTTGAAAGGAAAAACAGATCAGGGTTTTACAACAGCAAAGACTTAAAAACCAAGAAAGCTACCGAAGACATATTTGCATGGACACAACATTTTTCGAGGTTGGTCAGATATTGAAACAAAAACATTTACTACAAGCCTCACCATTCAGACAATTTTGTTGCAAAAACGCCAAAGCTGCATACAACTTTATAACATGTTTCAAAATTCTACAACTTTTTTAAAGCTGCATGCAATAGTTTTAGGCTTGATTTACACGAAACAATTTGTATTGTATGTATGGCGTAAGCGAGTTACATGCAACAGTCGTAGGCAAAAGTTGTACCGTGTAAATCGGCCTTTACATATAAATTTTTTCTTTATTTTATGTGGCAAAGCTAATAAAATAACATACAATAAAAAAAGAACAATCACCTAAAATTTTGATCAGACAAATTTAAGAAATATATTTAACTCTTGCACACACATTGAGATGCACATGTATAAGTTAATAAAAACATTTCTAACGGCTTTTTCAATTTTTCCAAAAGCAGCCGAAAACGGTAACAAAAACTTGAATGCTCCTACTTGCTGCATATGTGTACACTGTACAATGTTTTTTTGGTTTGGATTCAATGGAATAAAAAAAGAAAAAAATTGAGGCCACTGAAAAGTTTTTGGTTCTGATACAAAAGCATGTGAACTAAATAATTGTGGTGTTTTTAAGAATATTGAAGTTAAACGTAGGCGAACAACAATCGTGTTCTCTTGATTGTTTTAGAGACATGAGAGCGAAGAAGTTCTTTTCGTATTAGTTTATATATCTATTTTGTACAAATCTGTAACCACATCTCTTACACTAAAAAAAGAGCGGCTAGATTCAAGAATAAATTGTTCTTAAATATGGCTAGCTTTACCGGCTAAGCTCTATTCAGTTCTGTGCTAAGAACAACAAAATAAAGTCTAAATGTGCTACAAAACAAACAAAAACGTTTTTCTAAAATAGGTTTGTTTCTATGGAAGCAGGTTTGTATGAGCGAGAAATATTGAAAAACGTAAAGAATCCACTCCAAAAAAGCAAGCTACTCACACTTTAATTGGCAGCTTACCAGAACATTTACACCTTCTGAACAGGGAAAGCGTAACGTTCTTGAATTTAGAGCAAAAGACTTTAAGAGCGCCTCTCTGTAAGCACTGGGTGACAAGTGGCACAAGTTCAAAAAATGACCTACCCTCATATTTCGCCC
>JAOBAT010130153.1:0-12477 GCA_026413305.1 Hydrozoanthus tunicans
CTCACTCACCCACCCTCTCACACACTCATCTTCTCCCCTTCCCTATTCTTCTTTTTCCCTTTCCCTTCCCTCAGCACTCACCCAGACAAAGATCACAATTTCATGATCCATGTACTGTAATCAGTGGCACCAATTATATTTTGATAGTTTGCTCATTGACAAACTTCTATTCTTCAATCATTTTACAGAGAAACATCTGAAGTAGGAATGGGTAAAGTGAAGGAACTTTCAAGTTTTTTCCCAAGTTTCTTTAGATAGCACTGACCGCACCATGGACAACACTGACCCATGGCCAACACTTACAAGAGGGGCATTTCTTGCTGGTGTAGTCAGCGGTTCTGCCTGGGAGTACCACGTGCAGTGTGGGGTATTCTATGATAGTTTGTCCATGAAGGCCTTGCTGCAAAGTTTTTGTAACATCAAGCTGGTGATAACTAAAAGGACCCAAACAAGATTCAGATGTACAGTTTATGCCAAATGAGTAAATAATGTGTAAATTTTATTTGGATTATAAAGGGTATCATTTTGTTTATTTATATATTGTATAATAAATATTCATTTCTATCATTTTGTGTGCAGCAACAAATGGCTGATTGGAAATATCTGTATGTTTCGATCAACGTGATCATCTTCAGAGAGACCTGTCTACTCTGTCATGCTGTAGTGAACCAAAGGCAAGTGTAAGAAAAGATTTGGAAAGGAAAAACCCCAAACTGCCCCAAGCCGGAACTGATTATTGAACTTCAACATAATCAACACCTCTGTAACTGGAAGAATACACTTGTTATTATTACTTGGATTATTATTTTATGCTGCACTCCTGGTGAGCAAAACTACAAATATTATGTCCAGGAAGAAACTGATGAGCTGTCAAAGATACCATGTTCCTTTCAGCAGCTTTTTGTAGTCTCAAAAACTGTTAACTAATCAAGCCCTGGAATAAAGCACTTACACTTTGTAGGGCAATTTCAGAGCCCTTTTTTGCTACAAGCTCAAAGAAATTCTCTTATAATTATGTCTGACTGGAGATTAGATAAGAATAAATAAGTAAGATAAGACAAACTTTGTTATACACTCTCACAGTAGCTGAACAGCTAGTTTAAAGGTGTACTAAAAGGAAGGAAATTAAAAAAAAAACATGTACATAAAATAGGAATTAGAAATATCTATATTTGAGTATTTAAAATTTTGACTAATTTTAAATTTTAGTTTAAAAATAAATATAGTAATGCTGAGCAGGGCGAGTTTTGCATGTCTCCCAGAAGTACAATGGCTGCACAGGTGACAATGGCAGTGCATCTCACTCCTGACAGACTGGATGATTAGGGGAGACCCAGCACCTTGCACTCCTGACAGACTGGATGATCAGGGGAGACCCGGTGCCTTGCACTCCTGACAGACTGGATGATCAGGGCAGACCCAGTGCCTCTTTGCAATCCTGGATGTGATAAGCTTGCCTATATTGCACTCCCCAAAGCAGTTGCAATTTTACTAACCCTAGTATAATTCAAATCAAAATGTTACATAGATCTCTAATAATTATCTAAAAACTTGATGTTCCCGCTTTTTCCCTCAGTGAAACATTTCGTTTATTCAAAGTTCTATGGAGTTCTAAGAACATCCCTGAAAAACCTTCGTAATCGAATAAAAACTGATAATGACAAAATTGACAACAAAATAATATACCTTAAGTTATCTGCTGCCTGTTTTTCTATTCTTAAGAAAACACAAAGTTCATTTGAAGGAACTCTACAGTAACACTTCAGCCTGAAAGATAAGGAAAGGTATTTGTTACAACATAATATTTTCTATATATACAGACCGCAAACAAATGGTTTAACTATGGAAGATTCTTCAACTGGTCAGAAAGGGCACTAAGAGTGGTAATAACAGTTAGTAAAATTACTCAGGTGATTATAGAGTTTCTGCTGCTCTGATTGGTGGAGGCTGACACACTATCCTGGCTATAATCACTTCGCATGGAAGTGATTATAGCTGGCCTTTGAACAAAATGGCTGCCTCGCATTGTTTTGTTAAGGTTTTTGAGGAGGAAATTAACACAATTAAAAAAATGCTGTTTCCAAAAAATACCAAATGAGCAGCAGAGTTTGGAAGAATGGTTTTCAAATATTATACAATATCAATATGACGATTTGCACTAATAAATGAAAGTAGATAAGTTTTAGATTTCAATAAGCGCGGTGATTGAGCAAATGACAACAAAACACAATTTTGCACAAACTGATTTTCCTTTATTTGGCAGAATTGTTACAATAACAAACCCAATTTATAACAGAATTTGAAAATACGTAGGTGAATCAGCAGTCTTTCATGTTTGTACAGATCATATGGCGAAAGGCAAAGGTCAAAGGTCAAGATGAGGCAGTAATGTGTGTTGGATCATCAGATGATGATCAAGATGAAGCAGTAATGTGTGTTGGATCATCACAATTTTCCACACAGACATTGTCAGATATCTTGTGATTTAAGTATGTGAAGATGGTTTCTGTACAATGATTAGAAACATGATATTTTCTGCAGCCAACTGTGTTCAGCAGGCAAACGAAGTTGCCAGCCTGGCCACCTGTGGGTGAATGACATTAATCAATGCCTCTCAAAGTTTTGGGTTTCCCTTAGGAGAAAAGACAAAACTTTTTATAAAAGAACAAGTTTGCTTTCAAATTACAGTATGGTGAGCGGCTCTCGATGGCCATCTCAAAGTCAACACTGTACATTAAGAAATTTTCACTGCGATAACCAATTATTTAGCAAGGCCAATAAAACACCTAAATCCTACCTGAAACAGCTTGTCAATGAGGAAATATTCAAACAGAAAAAGCAGCTTCGTCGCGTTTTAGCATCCAGAATCCACAGTTCCTTTAAGCGATCAACCATGCATTTAGCAGTTCATGGTGTCAACTAGCTCCATCTGAGAGCAATTCTTCCCTCTGGAAGTTTCCAGAATAGCTCATTTACATTCAATGCGAATGTAAACAATTGTGTTTGTTTTATCTGCTGGAACTGGTCGCTTATTGCATCTTTCTTAGCTACATTCATGCCTCTTGTTTTTGAACTAAAACTGTTAAAAAATGTGTTCACTTTGCTTTCTTCAATTGATCATGTGATCTGTGCACGCAGCTAGTTGCTTTGCAACGACGCATGGCAATTTAAATTAAAAAAAACCAAAACATTGCTGCGTTTTTCCTTTTTTCGCTTGGCTATTTCTCTCTGGTAATCATCTGAGTAATTTTACTAAAACAATTATTCGCCTCAGGCATAGTGAATATCTGGGTGACAATAATCCTTCGACTTCATCTTGGGGGTTATTCACCAGATATTCACTTCCCCTTTGGTGAATAATTGTTAAATATAAATTCAAATAATTAAACAAATGCTGAATAATATAATCTTGCCATGAAGCTACATACCACAAGGATTAATATGTCTGCTTTTAAGAGGCTTTGTCTGAGAAAACCAATGATGCAAATACAAATCCGGCCCAAAGATGGTTGTTCACAGAATTGATTAATTTTGATAATGAAGATATCCTAAAAGGACCTATAGTATTTGGAAATTTATGACTAAGATCTCTCTTCTCCTAATTCTTCCGGAAATAGGTACCCCTCCTCCCCCTTACATTCTGGTCTCAAAAACCCAAAATTTACAGCCTTATTATTGTAAAATCATTGTATTTTGAACCTGAGGCATCCCAAAATTACTCTACTTTACTTTGTTTACCTTTGCTTGTTGACAGGATCTCCATCTTTAGAGTCAACATACTTTTTCAGCAAATCTGTCAGTATTTCCTTCTCTGAAACTCTTCAAGCACCAAGGAAAACAATCAAAATTTTAAGAAGCTTCAAAATTGAATCATAAATCAGCAAAACCTTTTGAATACAATGCACCTTGATTTCTAATGACAAAAACTGAAACAAAAGATGTTGGGTTGTATAAATGGGTATTAAAATTAAACAAGTACAAGAACAATATAACAATGATGATCTGATCACTAGTACAGTTGAAGTATAATTGTCATTGCAGCAAACTGGTAATGATTACTGAGTCATATGTTCTGTGCGATGGGGTGGGGGAGGGGTGATGAGGTTGGTCACAAGCTAAGGAAGGGGAAAGGAGTTTTTGTGTGTTTATACTCTCAGGCAATAAAAATCATTCTGGCCAGAGCCCTTGTAAACAATTATTTAATCAATTTAGCCACAATGCCTTCATTGATATTTTCCCTCTAGAAGGAGACAAAAGCTTTTGGTGACGAGGTATTATTTCCTCATACCATAGGTAGCATTGGAGTGGTAAAAGAGAACATCGTTATTATCAGATACCTATTGCTATACTGTCCTGTAACTTGACTGTGTTTAGATTTCATTCAATTAAATCTTTTCCTGTTGATTTTTAGCCTCAGGTTGGCAGTTGAATAATGAGTAAAGACTCATGAACTATCTTATATTTACAATTGTGATTATCATAGCTGAACTGTTATTAATAATCAATTTTTTATTTTCAATTTTTACCATTGGTGTTAATCAATGTCGAGAAGTAAAAGAACAACAAAAAATAATAAACAAACCTTTCATCCACATACTCAGCCTCTGCTTGTGGAAATTTCCATTTGACTCTCCACTCAATGCATTTCTTTCTAACAAAAAATAATTTTTTTTAAAAAAAATTAATGTCTAATTACTCAATTTACCAAGTGTTGTATTCAGCATACACACATTATAACAAGCCTTACATTATGTGGGCCAGTATAATATGTGTATAAACATGAAGTACTGTCATTTATGTACTTGTTATGTATTAATTACCTGATATTGAACCAAGATGAGTTTTCGGTTCTTCTTGAGAGGCCGGCCGGCATAAGATGAAGCTTCACCCCACTGTATGGCGCATTCTTTACCAACAAAACAGCCTGCAGATTAAACATGCATTATCTCCATTTAAAATACATTAACTAAACAAAGCTAACAGGCATGAAAAAAATAGGATAATTTCTTGAAAAGCTCTTGATAAAATTGGGTCTCTGTATAGTTGGCTGCAGTCTAACCTCCACATTAAGCGGCCACTCTGGGGATTTCAAAAAGTAGCCAAATGTTAGACATATCAAGTACAGCAGTTTCCTGATGTAAAAAATATCATTTGGGACTTTTGAAAGAGGCTGCTTAGTGGAGGGTGGCTGCTGCTTAATAAGAGGTCAGACTACTTTATTGTTAATTCCGTGCATGTAAGCTAATATTATAGTCAGCTTTCTACAGCTAATCAAGTGTTTTAACTCAGGAACTCTCCATAACCACCTGTGCGAGATGGCCCCTGACAAGTATTGTTATAATTAATCAAGTTTATATAAAAAGTTTCTCAGTGAGGGGACAGATTCATTCAATACAGGCCCTACTGTGTAGCCCTTTCCTGCCAACTTTACCTGCTTTTTGAGTTGTTTTCTTGAGCTTTTGCTGGATTTAGCAACTGCATTAGCAAGGCGACCAGCATTTTCAAGAAATCTGTAATCTAAAATTCAGTATTGCTTTATTAGAGCACACAAATACAGTACATAAAAAATTATAAACTTGCAATCCAGGTAAAAAATAGTTTCATTAAAACTCTAAAAACACTGCGACTCTTTTACAACCAATGAACAAAAACTGACAAAGACTCCGGACCAGTAACTGCTGTATACTACCATCCCCCCACACCCAACACCCCCCCCCCACACATCCCCCTGCAACAACAACAACAAATTTTTATTACCTCCTTTTTCAAATATATGTTTATATTAATAGTTATAGAATTGGAAACAGATGAAGGAGACTGGGCACCTGAAATAACCAAATATTAATAGAAACAGGAACCCAGAATTGCAAGTTGAATGATCAGTACTATAATACTAGGTCAGCGCAACACAGCATGCAATGCACGCAATAAGAAGTGCTGTTGTTGCGCAAACTTGGCCTATTAGTTTCTAAGTTAGTTATATAAAACGTTCCACTAACCAAGCACTAAACTGTAACACATGCAGTTATTGAGTTCATAACTTAATCCTCACCACTCAACAAAGTGTTATCACTAAAGTCCTCCAGAGCAGTGTAAGCAGTCTTGTCCCGTACACCATTGCAGTTGTGATCTATTTTGTGCTTCTTAACACAAGTCAGGCTGAAGAAAAGAAAACTTAATTCAAAAACTGATATACGATCATGATAAAGTTCAGAATAGTTTGTTTTGATCGTAACTGGTATACCCTCCGTATACTGCATTAAAACCCAATCTAGATGACTGGACTAAACTCCAAAACCATATGCAGTGTCTAAGAGTGTTGCCATTGTTACGAAATTGAATTAAAAGAAGGACTTGAACGAGTAAGAACGACCGAATGTCCCGGTTCTTTTCGATTCAAGGTTCCGCGAGCAAGACCAGTCGTAATTATACTGATTGATCAGCGATACTATTTCTTGATTCACCTGCAAGTTTTGCGTTGGCATTTAGGGCAACGGTATTTTGTGTTCTTTTTCCCACACATCTCGCAAATTAACTCTTGTTTCTTGCTCATTTTTGCAAATTTTACAGCACGTGAAAATATCCTAAAAACATACACAGCAAGATCTGCTGCAATAAGAACTTTATGTAGTGCTTGACATAGTGTACTGTCAAACGACCTCGTTCCCAGGACTTCAATGGAGGAGTGCGTTAACAGCGCCCTCATGCATGTTGGGTATTTTTTTTTTTAAAAAAAACAAAATAGGGTTGGCAAGTAAGTTCAGTGGTTCTTATCATCCACTAAAGAGTTAATTGTTCAAAACTTTCCCTAGGTTTAGGTTGATAACGTTTAATACTGAAACCCACTAGTTCAGTTGCCAACTGAGATAAGTCCAGTTGCCGACTGAGAGACAAGAGCAAACAGAAATGACAATTCCTTGGACTTTTACTTAATGTTTCTTAATTCGTTAGAGCCATTGTAACACACGCTGCCGCAACTGACTTGCATGTTGTTCAAAAATCGTCCGGGGTTAGTTTTTAAAAATATGCCACTGAAAAACCTCTTAAATTTTCAATGAAACGACCGCCCAATAGTTTAAAAAATTATCACTCCCTGTCCTAGCAGGGAAAGACTAAATTCACAGGAGTTCAGGTTCAAGATTGCGGACACATTCGACTCAGTCTCAGAAGCTTGAGAGACCGGGCCACGTAACGTTGCTGGAGATTAATAAGCTGATTTTGACTGCAAAGTCAAAACATTTTGAGTTTAAACGACTACAAATAACTAGGTTCTGTGTGGAAAATTTGGGGATAGCTGTACATGTTTTGTATATCAACTGTCCTCGACACAGGCCCTGTTCGCAGTGACGCCATTAGAATGTACGACGGCGGCGATCAAGAACAAGATTAGTTTTGCCGCTGATGTTTTCGGCCACGAGTGTGAGAAGGGTAAGAGGACGAAGGGCGCTCTGCCTTTGGTCCTTTTTTCCCCGGGGGAGGGAGGGGGGTACTCCCTATATTGAGATGGTAGGTATGACCGTCGTATTTTTTAGGGGTTAAGATTGCCAGTATGGTATTTTTTAGGGGTTGTAAAAAGAAATCCGGTGTTAATCCAAAAGCCTGGTATTTTTTAGGGTTTAAAAACGCAAAGCTATTGGACTGCTTGCAGTCCCGTGTTTTAGCAAACGTGCGTACTGATAAGAAATTTTAAAAGACGTCCTTTGGCGAACGTTCTATTACGCGTGCGCCTTTGTTTACTGCGTATCACGTTCAGTACAGCACGAGGCCAGGGAACTTAGCACCGACCCGCTAGCTACGGAAGGGAAAAATTTCAGCTTTCAATTGGTATTTTTAAGATAATTTTAAAACCGAAAGTTATTTTTTAGGGTAGAAAATTTTTATCCCCAGGCATTTTTTAGGGTATTTTGGGGACTTTTCCGACGGTCATCCGGGCCTTTTTTATCCCATTTGTTAGCCGATTTAGCTAACTTCGGGGGATGAAACGGAGTATTGGAATTTAGTAAAATTACTCAGGCGATTATAGAGTTTCCGCTGCTCTGATTGATGGAGGCTGGCGCACTACTTCGCACGGAGTGATTATAGTCGGCCTTTGAACAAAACAGCTGCCTGTACATTGAATGAGTAGAGACTGGGACCCACGTTGCCTAACGGCAAGCGATCACATGTTAGATTAGTTACCTAATATTTTTTTGTAAGAAAACAGCAAAGCTTCAACTGTTCAGATTGCAAGGATTGGTGAGAATGGTAGACCTTGACACATACGTGTGTGCTTGACAGAACAAGAAATCAAAACTTGGTACAAGTTAGGTTTTTCACAGAATCTTTCAGTTTTATTTTGATTGGCTGTTTACCCAAAAACACACTTGTAATTCTAATTTTAGAATAACTGCCCGACTTTTAGCACAGAACAGATTAATGGTTTAGTCGGTTCAGTAAAATAATATTGTCTCCATTTCAATTCCTTTTCGTAATCTACTTTGCGGCGCTCTATTTTGCTCAGGAAATTAACACAGGCTACGGCACACATGGAATTTGTATTACTGGAGCTTGCAGAATTGCTTTCCTACACTCATATTATATCTTTTCACAGTAATGGTGTAAGCCTTAGCTACTTATTACAAGTCAGCAAACGAGCTAGCGGTAGATTAACAGAATATGCATTTGCTGACAACTGTTTCCCTTGATATCTTAGCAAAAGGCGTCTTCGTTTACCGTCTTAAGTGGCCTTACGTTTTATAGTTGACACATCTGTCGAGTTAGTCTCACCGCAAAGATTCAAATAAGTGAAAAAAAAAACCCCAGCATTTATAACTTTGAAGATGAAAAACTTTTTCTCGTTTTCTTTGATCATTTGCTCTGTTTTCGCTATTGTTCTTCCTGGTAAAGAACTCTGTCGGACTGTTACACCGATAGAAAACTACGTTCTTCCGGATCACGTCTACGAAAAACTCAGCAACAAGAAACTTGAGGGTTGTCTTTTCGCTTGCAAGCTAGACCCCGTTTGTCACAGCACAAACTATTATTTTGGAACAAAAATCTGTGAGCTGAATTCAGGCATCTCCTCTGGACTAGAAACACGATACCTTGTTGCATTTGAGTCATCGATTTTTATTCTCAACCCCGACGCGGTCACCTGTCAACAGCTGCAGAGCTTTAACCGAGAAGTAACCCTCTCATCTTCCCAAGGAGAAACGGCCTCCTGTTCATGCCAACTTGGATATGTTTGGAAATCATGCAAAGGTGGGATTTTTACTGGTTTCTACTTGTTGCATTGCTTTTGTTTAGCTGTTGTTGTCAACATCAACAACAGAATTGCCGGCAAAGACACCGGATGAAAAAAGTATTGTTTATCGACTAAGACGCTTTCTTCCATGAAAATGAGTTTTCCTTGAGATTTCCCTCATTGAATTACTAGGGTTTGTTAACTAATGCCATCGACTGAAGTAACTTATTCCTGAAATTGAATTTTCTGAAACTTATTTTGTGATTCATACTTAATCTATGATGTTACAAAAACTAGAACGCACTCGCTTATATAGCTCGGTTTACTGTAAGTTATCGCAGCCGATACACAAACATATCAACTTAAATCATTTCAGCTCGAGTTATTGAAGTCCTCCACTTTAATTTCTTGTTTTTAATTCCTCGAGCTATAAGCTGATTCAGAACTGAAAACTATATTGAGTTGAAAGTGCTTTGTGTAGCTGTAGGTTTTCTCTCACCTGGTAACTTTTATAAAAAACGCCGAAAAAAGCAAAGCCGAATAATTAGAAAATATTTGTCTAATAAAAAGAAAAACGATGTTTGGTCAACTTAGTATTATTTTGGTTCAATTGTAAACGATGGTAAGGAGATTGGGTACACTCTTGTCTCAAGTTGCTTTATACGAGCAGATTACAGCGATTTGGGCCGGCAGTGGACATTTGATTGTAACAGCGACAAGAAAGTGAACTTTCTTTTATTTCTTCATTGACTTCCTTAGTCCTACTCACCGTTGTACAAACACTGAAAACTGTCGTATGCAGATTTGCGCAACATTTTCCCAATGATCAAGTGCATATTCAGTATAATGATAGTTGATAAACTAAATATTATTTTCTGAACGAGCTGGATTATGTATAAATCTTGCCGCGGGATATGACACACTACAAGTCTCTTTATCACTAGCTTAATGTCCAGTTCGGTTGGAAAACTTTGAGCAGGTGTTGTCGACACACATACAACCAATCTAGGAATAAAATATTTTAGCATGGCATCTTCAATTAAATACACAAGAGTTTTTAATACTACTTGTGCAACAATAGTTTTTTCTACTATATTTGTGTTAAAAAGGAACTTTACACAGTACTCCGAAAACCTAATTAATTTCGGGATGTAACTTGAAATGTGTCGTCTAAAAGATTTATTTTGTTACGGCAAAAACTCTAATCTTAAGATCAAAATTGCCCGGATGACTAAGCCGCGTACACTAATCCGCTGCTAGTTGGATTAAAATGTCACATGACCAGTCTTGTCGACAGCCAAATTAGTTTTGAAGAACAACTTCAGCTCTTGTTAGTTTTTAAAGCTCCTCAATTCGATTCTAGGAGCCGTAATACCAATGGCTTTGATTTTGGTAGTAATCTTAGATTTGATTCCTTCTGACGATTATAACTTATCCCGTTCCTAATTTTTTCGATGTCTTTCCGCATGTCTTGTGCAAATGAGGCTGTTCGCAGATTTTGTAAACAGTTACTATGCTTACTTTCCGATTGCTTATGTTACGAGTTTCTATAAGGAGAAAGGTTGCTTCTTAAGCGACTGGACGCAGGACCGGCGGTAGCACAAAAGATACGGGTTTAATTTACACAAAGCGTCTTACAAAAATCCAATGCTTGTCCACAACACTTGCTGATTTACATGTCCGACTGGACTTATCTTCTGAGTTTCACTTGCTTAGCTGAATGAATTCTTATCACTTTCTTATCTTCCCTTAGCTTTTCGAGATAGTGGGGTCTAAACCATTTTCTTTTTGACGTCGGGCATAAACTTGTTGTGCAATATTATTTTGTGTAATAATTAGTAAACAAACCCCTTTCGGCGGCTAGTATATCGGAAGATGATGTCCGCGGCTGATAGCCATCTGTTGGCCCAGAAGTGAAGCTTCGACAGCAACTGGGAAATTCTGAGGACAATCTATCAGCCAAAAACGTTATCTGCGATATACCAGAGAGCCAAAATGGGGTTTATAACCCGCCCAATAAAAATCATAATTTCTTCTTCGAACGACTTTCGCGTAAATACAGCGGCAAACATTTTTCTCGACCTCTCCATGCTAAAGTTATCCTGATTTTAGTAAACTTTCAATTTTAATCTTAAGTTTGCTTCCAGAAATCTAGAGTCTTGATAGGCTTAACTAAGGGGTATTTTCGCTGATAACCTACTTCCAATTTTGTACCACGGGATGCGTTTTAATGAGACTGCACGAAAATTATCGGGTGGGTCATAAGGTAGAATGTACTACTTGTGGCCTGTGGAATATGGTATAATATGCCATTTGTGACGTGTGGAACATGGTAGATTGTACCACTTGTGGTTTGTGGAACGTGGTAGAATGTACCAGTTGTGGCCTGGTATAGTATACCACTTAATTGTGGCCTGTGGAATATGGTAGAGTATGCCACTTGTGGCGTTAAGAATATGGTAGAGTGTACCACTTGTGGTTTGTGACCCCATCCTTACCCTTATTACCCTGGTTTGAATGCTCTTGGCAATCACTCCCCAGAAAGCTAGCAAATGCTTGTAAAAGCTGTCCTTTTAATTACCGAAGTCTACTCGCTAACGTGGTAGTAGGTATCGAAGAGTGCCAACTACTCGTGGTTGCAACTACCTTAAGCACGCATGCACAGCAGTTGTAATGTTGTTAAAAATGAATCATTGAATATTTACTATATCAGGAAAAGCCATAGGAATGGAATCTGGAGCATTTCCATCGAAAAGAATCAGCTCGTCCTCGTGCAAAGCTGGCTTTGAAGGATCCAAAGGTCGACTAAACCACCCAAGGGGGTGGGTGGCAAGTACTACAGACGCCTTTCAGTACATTCAACTGTCCTTCGGAAAAGTGATGAAATTTGTTGCCATAGCAACGCAAGGTGTAGCGCACCGCCAGTACCAGTGTTGGGTGCAGAGCTTTTACATTTCGTTTGCACCACCGGACATTCCGGATGTGTTGAAGCCTTACAAGGAAAACAAAACTATAAAGGTAGTTATTCATTTTCAAAGAAACAAAGGTTTGTGCGATTGGCCTATTTAAGCATGTGTTCGATGCTTTTAAAATCAATTGAAAAGACCGACTGTAGCTCAACAATTACTTTCAGTAGAAAATTGGAGTACCTAAAAAATGCACGGACTATAAGATCGAGACTTTAAACTTCTTCTTCTCTCATTCAAAACTATCAATGGCCTATCTCCCTCTTACTTACGCGATTTACTAAGTTC
>JAOBAT010130164.1:464-12476 GCA_026413305.1 Hydrozoanthus tunicans
CGGTATAGGTTCTCGTAAGGCCTTGCGCAAGATAGAGTCACGGTATAGGTTCTCGTAAGGCCTTGCGCAAGATAGAGTCACGGTATAGGTTCTCGTAAGGCCTTGCGCAAGATAGAGCCACGGTATAGGTTCTCGTAAGGCCTTGCGCAAGATAGAGTCACGGTATAGATTCTTGTAAGGCCTTGCATGCTTAGAAGTAAATCATTGACCGTGGAGGTACGTTGGTTCAGTTGGTTGGTCATTGAGTTAACAATCAGGTTTTTCAGTTAACTAGGCCTCGTTAATTAGAGTGGTAATGCAAACGGATTGGTCGTACTCTGTTGGGGCAGACCAGACTCCGGGCAGGACTTCGGGCAGGATTCTGTTTCCATCAGAACGTTTTACTAGAGTAAGAAAAATTCTAAATGACCCGTTAGGATAGCGCTCAGTATGACCATACACATTGCATGTTCAGACTTCAAAAACTCTTGCAAAAAGAGTTATGCTTCTTTATTTTAACTTCTTTTACGACTGGAACGCTTTCATGTTTTTCCCTCTGAAAAAACACTTAGTAGGTAATAGTAAAAGTACTTCTCTTCTCTGTTAAAACTCTGATTTAACAAAAAGTATGAAATTGCATGTTCACAGCCGTCAAGCGAGATGTGACCCCACTCAAGACTTATGTTTTTACTTCTGAAAAAACACTTAGTAGGTAATAATAAATTTACCTCTTTTCTCTGTTACTAAAACGCTGATTTAAATATCCTGACGGTAGATGAACAACCGGTTTGTCAAAGTGGAACCATCAGCTTCTGCTCCTTGTACAAATTCCACTCATTCCGTTCAATTAACTTCCGGTTCTTCAACTTCAGTTCCCAGTGCAAGTTGAGTGTCTGCGGTCACCGAAAAGTGTGTCCAGTAATAAGAGATGGATTCACAGTCATAGGCACACCTGTGATTCGTTACTCGCAGCTATTCCAATTTTGATACTTAGGTACACTCACTTGTCCTAAAAAAATGATTTTTATAAAACATTCTTTGAGAAGTTTGATTTTAGAATCCGAACGTCCGTCAATGTTTAAGCGAATGTCTAAAAGTAATAAATGAAACTTTTTCATTCGTTCAAAATTTGGTTCATAAAACATTTTCTTTTTGGAGATAACTAAACACTGTTCCAAAAATTAACAGCTTTAAATCTCGAAATCAGAAATTTTATCAGAAATTTCTAAACTGAATCCTTAAAATTAAAAATGCCTCAACACGAAGAATGGTTCAAGAATTATTCTCCCAAGCTGATCCAATATTTTTATTTTTCTAATAAAAGTAAATGTTATGTAATTTCTTGGTAGAATGAGTAGAAAGATGACGATCGTATATTGCGATATTTTTCGAAACCACTTTATTATTTCCTCCTGACTGAAAACTGCACGCGCTCATCGAATCAAGGACTGGTTTCAATTTATGAAAAGGGTCAAGCTAAGTGAGCCCCGAGGAGTTATTCAGGTTGTTTATTGTTCGAGCAACAAATCTACCAGAGATTAACAGATAACTAGATTCTTTCCGTCAGTGGAGCTGATTCTTAGGTCCAACACAACCGGTGTACATCACACTCTATCTACAACGTGTTCAGTTCAAGATAAAAATGCTTATGGAAATGCAAGTTATCTTTCTTGTTGTTGTAGCAACATCTACTATTACAAGTAAGCATCCTTTTTCAATTTTCATAAGATTGCAATCCCAGAGCTGTGTCTATACTTTGTTGTATTTCCCCCAAAAAAACTGTCAAGACTTGTTTCGCTCAACATTTCACGGCCTTTCGTACCAAAATTCATTCCCTAACATTTTGTTGCTGTGTTGCTTTAGAACTTAGTGTACATGAAATTAAACAAATATTTCTAAGTTACCCAGTTGAAATCAGTTTTTGAAAATCTTAAATTTTACTTCGGTCACGACTGAAGCCCAAAAAGCTGGCTGGTTATATTTTTTTGTATCTAACTGTCGCCAGCTAATGTTTGCTCGTCCATGCTAATTCGACTCTTTCTCTTCACACATTATTTAAGATACTTCCTTGTCTCAAGTAAGCTCTATCTCCTTTATAGGGTAAAATAGTTCAGTGGAACCCCGTTATAGGGTGAATAATGGGCCAGAATATAATGGCTATGTTAACCAGGTGTTCTTATTAATGACGTTTTTTATATGGCCATTTGGCCGGCGGGCCAAACAAAATATTTATATCAAGGCGGGGTTTCACTAAAAGTCAAAGTCTCAACTACTGCAATCTCAAACTCACATACATGCATCAAATCTATTATTTTCCTTTATAAAATTGTAAGGCCTTCTAAACATACGATTGTTTAAATTACGGTTTCAAATTTTGTGAAGCCGCTTTTAGCCACTAACATCTATATTTGATCGCCAATTCACAAAATTATTCTTTAGCGGGAAAACCTGCAACAACAAGGCCCCCGCAGGGTACAATCACCACTGTTGCAGCTCATAATGGCGGAGCTAGCAATGCCGCTCCTATAAAACCAACTTCCGCCGGAAGTGGAAACCCTCCCATGACGACATTAGCTGAGGAAGGAGCACTTCAGCCTCAATCAAAGACAAGCACTCCTAAAGTGACGGCTGTTATTACGAAGGAATTGCGTGTATCCAAGAAACAAAAACATGCGCACGGAAATTGAAGTTGGTTGAATTTCTCTTTAGACCGGTAACTTCCACTCCATGCTCCTTGAAGTCACTGGCACCTTAAAAATAATGTAAAAAAGTAAAAACAATGTAAATGAGCAAACGTTGAACCAAAATTAAACAATAATTTCACTTCCTCCAGCTGTACTTTGTGCTGTTTCGTTATCTCCGGGGCTTTTGCACTTTCATATCAGTTTATCGCGGAAAATCTATTTTTTGTCTTTCCATTTATTTGTGAGAGAACGTCAGCAAACGGTTTCAGAGTTTGATCAGGACTGTTGCCGGTAGATGTGCTGTGCTTAGGAGGGGTAACAAGCCTTCGACTGCCAACATTAGACTCACTATTTTTTTCTGAGGTAGATGTGCGAGGTAAAATTCGCTGCCTAAATTGCCTTAGTGCCAATGTTATTGGCTGCAAGGTGCACGTGCAGTACTTTTGGTTTCAATATTTTCAAGCACTTGTTGTTTAATACTAAAGACAGTTTTTACAAAAAAAATTTACTTTTCTAGCGCATCCTTTAACTAAAGGACTGTATTACTTTTACATTCAGCAATCAATCGAGAAATCATAACTCGCGGAGGGCGAAATACAAACCCCTTCCAAGAACAACAAACTATATGTTACAAATACTGCAATCTCATTGACTACCATAGTCGCTATCTATTTAACAATTACATTATAATACGAGCTCGCAATTTCTATCGGCGGATAGAATGACGAGGGCGAGGCCCGATTCGTTCGATCAGTAGCTAATAGAAATTCCATCATTCATCCCATAAGGGCTTTTCAGTGGAAATGTTACAGGAACAAACACGACCACAGTTAAGAATCCCTACTGATTGGAGGCAGACCAGTTGGCTATTTAAAAGCGTGGTGGATTTGACTCTGGGATCACCGAAGCCAAATCCTGTCAGTGGTCAGAGTGGGATTCGAACCCGGGACAAATGCATGCAAATCCGGCAACCTAACCATTGAGCCACTTTGCTCCTCCGCTCTTGTCCCGGGGGGGTATTTCGGGGTCAAAAGGGTACGGATGACCCTCGGAAAAGTCCCCAAAGTACCCTAAAAATATCTAGGGATAAAAAATGGCTACCCTAAAAAATACCTTCGGTTTTAAAATTACCCTTAAAGTACCAATTAAAAGCTAAAATTTTCCCCTGGATAGCTAGTGGGTCGGCGCCAAGTCCCCTCGTGTTGTTCTGAACGTGATATGCAGTAAATAATTAAAGGCACGCGCGTAGTAGAACGTTTGCCGAAGGACTTCCTATCAGTACGCACGTTTCCTAAAACACAGGGCTACAAGCAGTCCAATAGCTTTGCGTTTTTAATTCCTAAAAAATACTAGGCCCTTGGTTTAACACCGGATTTCTTTTGACAACCCCTGAAAAAATAACGGACTTGAATTTTAACTCCTAAAAAATACGACGGTCATACCTATCATTTCAATACAGGGAGTTCCCCAACAAAACAAAACTAGGAACAAAATATGAATACAGTCAGTGTTAAGACTTCCAAAGGTACGTGCGATAAAATGAGTTTGAAGTTTCATTTTCACAGTTCCGACCCTTCGACGATAGCCGTCAACTGCAAAAAAATAAACTAGCTGCTTCTCATAGAAAGTGAAGTGCTGCGAGCTGAAAATATTTGCTTTCATTTGTATTGTAGGGTTTGATGGGTTTTGCAACAAAAGAATAGTATATTGTTAAATTCTAGTTTAGTTTTTGGCGGAAGTATTCTATTCATCAAAGTGACCATTACTTAGCGGCGTGTCCAGAGGTAGACAACATGCAAGCTTTTACAAGTTTTCCACTCAGAAGCTTCATTAGGCAACAAGTTTGGTTTCGTTGCTTCTTGTTGGGCATCTTATCAGCCTCTGTTATCGAAAATCAAAGTGATTCGGTTGGATAAAAAGTAAACGGCGCCATTTCAAAGGATTTTAGGTACAATGGACAGTCAACTCGACACGAGTTTGTATATCAATGGGCGAATGGTTTTTGTTGGTTGGATCAGCTGCTTAGGAAAGAAAAGCAAAATCCTGATATGATACTGAAATAGGGAATGGGGTTTGGTACCAATGTGTTTGTTGGGAATCGTAATGGCGTTTTTTTATTCAAGAGCACAACACAGTGGTTTGGCCAGCGCCCCAACTCGCTCTTTTTTGGATACAGTTCAAAAAAATCCTTTATTATATTCAGCTTTACAGCAAATTCAGACATCCATTATAGTAATTCAATCTCTCTTCGGTCCAAATAACAAGAATTAGTTTAATAGCGTCCGATATTACCCATTTGACGCCAACAAAATTTTCAAGCTGTTAAACGTCAAACCTACATGTTGGAGCGGTATCACTGTACAGCGGTCATAACGACAGGTCACCAAAATCCAGTTAATTTTAAAACTGTGAATACTAGTAAAACGGCACTCAGATTTATTTAACAAAATAAACCCGTCGTACACGTGATAGACCAATAATTAGTTTATAAAGAAATTGCCTTTACTTAATGACTTTTTATTTTGTGGGGTAATTTATTTTGATAGATTTCCTCAGAAACCCTTCTTGCGAGCTTCTATTAACGTCGTTCGACGAAGCGGGTACTCCCGCTTATTTGTGCTAATGACTTTGGCTACCTGTAACGGCAGTTGATTTAGTCTCTTGACTAAGATTTGTTTTGACTAGGGACGCCAATAGAAATAGCAGCACAAATGTCAAACTCCTATTTTCAGTGAAATTACATGTAAAAAGGAATATGTGATTCAAGATCTTAGCAACTTATTACGCCACCGCAGTTGTCGTCACAAGTCCGTAAATTCCTTTGCTAGTCAGTGCCAAGTTTGGTTAGAAAACAAGGGGATCAACAGAAATGCTACAACAAATAAATACTTATGACGACCTCTGTAGCTCCCGCGTTTGTTTATTTCATTCTTTACTACACTATTCAGGGAAAAAGTTTTTGGGAAAAAAAATTAAATGTTCTGTCCATTTCGCTCTGAAGTTGTTTACAATTGGCTTTTTTTTTCTACATTTAAACAAACAAGAAATTCAAGTCTAACTTACCTAGCTAGCTACACATATGTCTCCTAAAACAATTTGAAGTAAAAACGCTTAAAACTTTCCCCCAACGCTTTATTGAGAGGAATACAAGTGATTGTCAAACAATCAAAAGTGATTTCTATGTACTTAATGCATGAATAACCTTTGGCTACAACCCACGGAGTGAAACAATAGACCGACTTGTGTTATATCGGACAAATGCCTCGGAGCTTGGGTGATCGACTAGTGGTGAGATTGACTTTAATTGCAACCTGTAACCCAAACAATAAGAGCACCCAGGTTTTGTATTGTTTCTAGTTCAATTATGCCAATAACCAGCTGAGGTAATGATCAAATCCCGTCATTAAATTTTACTGAGCAAATGTCCAGTCGCTCAGTAACTAAACTTTCCATTATTATAACTGTTCAGATTCTTCCCTTAAACGACCTCCGCAAGTATGGCAGCAAAAATTGCCTTAGCTTTACTTCTCTTCGTTGCAGAAAGCTCAGCAAGTGAGTTACCTATCTAATTACTAAACGATAAACGCTACCAATGTCAAGACCGCCTTTTAAGTGATTTGTCTTCTGTGCCTTATCGTCTTTGAAACGACAGGAATGCTTTTTGATGGAGTTTGCTTGTTAAAAACACAACTAGTAACTTTTTGCTAAAGCAGAACTCGGGGCATTATGTTTTGTTAATCATTTCCGTTTTGTTTGTTTTGCTTTTTATTTTGGTTTAAAGGATACTTCAAACTTGAACAAACTTGTTCTCGTCAACAACCATATGATTCTCCTTAAACACACAAGAGGCCCTATAGATACTTTTAACGACCAAACAATGAAATGTTGGCAGTTGCTGATTCTAAATTTACTGAGCCGATTCTATAGGTGTTAATTCACGTAATCAAGGACCTCTTATTTTGTTATTTACTGAGAGTTCAGTGTTTTGTGCGTTAACTAGCTTACCGTGAAAAGATCGGTCAGCCGTTTTCCTGGTTACCATAGAAAAACGCTTCTCAGAAACTTTAACCAAACCAAGAAGGCGAAAAGTAACGTAACAGGGCTTTAAACTCAAAAATATTTTGTAACTTTAGTTAAGGTTTACAAAACTGAAACTTGATTGCAGGGCATGTTAGAAGTGAAAGTTCGAAGCAGGAGAAGTCGAGAAAGTATTCGGTACCATATCCCCAGCCAGGTCAGTATGTTCTTTAGTGGTGTATCGTGGGGTTTGATAGACTACAAAACGGATCGTTACAGCACTTCAAGAAACGCATCGCTAGCAAAAAGACTTTCTTTTACCTACTTAGCCACGTAAAATATGTGGCTAGAACAAACGAAGCTGGTGAACACCAAAAAAGAAAAATTTAAAGTTTTGAAAGGAAACGTTAATGCTTTTGTTTCTTAAGAAGCATTTCAATTTAGTGACTTCCTAGATAAAAACACAATGGACTCATTCCAAAGCTATAAGCAGTGATTTTATGAAGAGGGTGATCAGTTGTTCTGTCTTTGATCAGTACTGGCATTGGTCAGTTTAATAGATCAAACTATTTGCTCCCTATTTCTTAGTCCAGAATAAAAAGTTAAACTAAATTTTGGTCTGCCCAATAAAACAACACTCAACTAAGGAGTCATCTCTTAAAATTAGGGACACTTGATCTTCTGGTGTTGTTTCTGTTGATTGTCGGTGTTTTTTCAGTCGAACCAAAGTAAGACCATGCCAGAAGGTGATTATAGTGTAAAATGATTTACAAAGTTTTGTTCGTCGATTCGGATTCACGGATCCGAATGCGGACTTAAAACCGACCAACAAAACTTTGTAAAAAAAAGAGACAAAGAGATTCATAAAACTATTGTAGACCATGATCCATATTGTATGATGACAAACAAAACTCCTCAATATATGCATTAGGGGATGTTTTAAGCAAAGAAGAGGTCTAAAGCGAAAACGACCACCAATGAATAAAAACTATGCTTAAATGTTTTCAGAAACATCACTCAAAAAACCCACAAAACAAAGACTGCCAAGTATTGTTGTAAAATTAGGAAAATTGGGGTTTAAATAAGAATTCAAAACAAGCGCAATTTTTGGAAACTGGGTGAAGTGAGAGAAATTAGATAAGAACTCCAGTGATTGGCATCTTGAAAGGGAACTACCACCCGTCATATGAGGTGATGTTACATGAAACCAAAATGAGTTAAGAGAGTTAAGAAAGGCAGCGATGGTTGTTCTATGTGCCGATATTTTCAGCCAATCATCGTGGAGCATAGCATCTCAATAAACTCAACTATGTATTATTTACAACTCTTTATGTAATCAAACTAAGCAACTAGTCATAACCCATTTTAACTCGGTCAATTCTGTCTCCTTACAGTAGCTATCCAGGGTCAAACCTATCCAGGCGGCGACTGTGGGGGGACCCCTTGTGTATCGCATGGTGGCTACCAATCTACACTCCCGTCTTTATACCCGTCCAGCCAGTCTAGTCACTGCTGTCCAAGTGGAGGCTCGTCATGCTGTGGCAGCAGTCAGCCGCCCCCATGCTGCATCACGATACAGCCCTACGGCAGTAAGAACATCACTGTTGATGCTCCCTCCAAGGTGCTGCTGCAGATCAACATCCTACCAGTAACAAGTAGGTTTTAATCTTCATGATAACTGTACATTGAAACTTTTAACCAATCTCAACGATTTCAGATATGTAGATAGATAGATAGATAGATAGATAGATAGATAGATAGATAGATAGATAGATAGATAGATAGATAGATAGATAGATGGATAGATATGTTCAAATAGCTTTATTCACATGACCGTGTTTAAAATAAAGGTATTGCTAAAGCGTTTTTTTTTTTCTTTTTTACAACAGTAGCAACAAAATCGCTAAACGATTATTTTGGTAAACTACATTCAAAGACATTAATGTTAATAAAAACAATTAAGTAGTATAAATCAAACTACAATTAACGTTAACTAAAACATAAAATCATCACGTGATTATTTCTTTTAACTTGGTTTCTCGCACTTTAAAGCATTTATGTATGAACTTTGATAGGTAATGGATGGTTGAGCCCTCGTTGGAGGTTTGTAATTCATGGGTAGAATTGATACTATTCATGTTTTTCTCGTGGTTCATTTTTTTAAGTAATTGAGAACGAAGGTCGCTATATGAAGGACGATGTTCTTCAGTTACAACTCTCTCAAAGGAAAGATAGATCGATAGATAGATAAATCGATCGATCGATCGATCGATAGATAGATAGATAGATAGATAGATAGATAGATAGATAGATAGATAGATAGATAGATAGATAGATAGGAAGATAGATAGATGGTTAGATACACACATACGTAGGACGCCTGGGTCACAAGGGAAAGTGCTCAATACTTTTATAAGGTAGAGTTTTGGTACAAACAGCATACTTACGTACATAAATACACTTAGATGTATCTATAAACGTACATAGATTCTTAGAAAGATAGACAGAAAGTAAGATAGAAATAACATTTAATACATAATGATGATGCTTTGGTAATCTGCGCCATTTGCAGCTAAAAAACCTACAACTGCCAAGCCTTCTCAAGGCCCAACTACTACTAAGCCCACTCCAGGCAGTTCACCTCCGACAACCGCGGGATCAACTGCAGCGAGTACTACCCCTCCAACGACTGTCGCTGGTGGCACGACTGCCTCCAATAGTATGTAGAGCGTCTAGCTTCAACCAGATCACTTTGGCTGTATCAGCTATACCCTTGATACTGACCGTCCTCAAGATGACTCTAGTTTAGATTTCGTTCCTTATGACCCATTAAGCCTCAGTGCTATTTTACTGGCGATCTCTATACTATAAGCACGCATGTGCAACACTGCTGTATTGTACATCACCAGCAATATCCCACAAGCACAACACTTTCACTCTTGTTTATCTCTTTATGTGACAATTTAGGCTTGT
The DNA here is from genome assembly GCA_026413305.1 of Hydrozoanthus tunicans. Lineage (NCBI taxonomy): Eukaryota > Metazoa > Cnidaria > Anthozoa > Zoantharia > Hydrozoanthidae > Hydrozoanthus > Hydrozoanthus tunicans. The sequence continues at coordinate 10,118 of JAOBAT010130164.1, forward strand.
TTGTTAGCTATGTCATACTGACGTGATCCAACGAAGCCGAATTAGTTGTCCCTTATACTCAGCTCAAATTAATTTTGCTGTCAAGTACTTACAAAGACTTAATTTCCTTCTAGCTGTCTGTATGTTGTTAGTACGCATGTGCAATAGTGCATATACACCAACAGCCAGATCTTATAAGCACAAAGTTTACTTTCTTGCTTGATTATGTTTCAGATGACCAACTAATTGGACAGAACAACATGCAGCACTTTCGAGGCGAGGCTCTAGCTGAGAGCAACAGGGAACGCAGTGTCCACATGACCAACGGACTCAGCGATGCACCCGGTAACGCACAAAACAAACTTGTGCTGGATGGCGGACTAAACATTGCTGCACAGCAGTATGCTCAAAAGATTGCTGCAGCGAGGAGGCCAGCTCATTCGGACCCAGCCTCCCGCCCGACACAAGGAGAGAATATTGCCGTTGCTTGCAATAGCAAAGGTAAGTAAGCAAAGTAGAGGCTGCCTGTACAAAAACAAGTGAACCCCATTCATTTGCAAGGGCAGAGAGAAAATGGCTCAAACTAGTGCTTATCTAAGAACAGGGTTCAGAAGCAAATAAAACTGTGCGCTGGCAAGCCTTCACAAATCAAACAGACAATAGAGGCTTTTCGCGATTCGTCGGATGCAAAATGCTCTCTGAAGTGCCGCTTACCAAAGCTTCAAAGATCCCAATTCTTAAGAGCATCTTTCCCTTCTTCAATGTCCTTGATCACCAAATAGCCCGAGCGTTTCTACCTTACCAATTCAGATGACTTTGTTTCTTTTATGATATATGTGTAATATAACCCAACAAAGCAATCCAATAGTTTTACCTTCGACCTCGTGGTTTTTCAACATTTAAATCATACTGGACTCTCACTTCTTATCATTAGATGTTGGTTAGTCAAAATCAAAGAGCATCACAATTATATCTTTGAATTTAAAATAAACTGGACATACTTTCGTTTCTGTTTTGTATTTTTCTAGGTAAGCCTCTGTCTGGCAAGACTGCTGCTGGTATGTGGTATAATGAGGTCAACAATTACAACTGGAATGTACCTGGTTACACAGCCAAGACAGGTCACTTTACTCAAGCCGTGTGGAAGGGTTCAAAGAAAGTTGGTTTCGGTCGTGCGAGATACCTTAACGGTAGGTCTCCGTATAATGGAAGTTTTAATGGTTTTAAATTTGGTTTTACAACCATTTTATTGGGCATTTCTGTTTCCCAAAAGTCAACGGAACGGCCGAACTTGAACAAAATAGATAAAAGATTGGGAATCGAGCTTGTAATAATGTTTCCTCTATTACTAAGCTAAGCTATAGAAGCAACTGATGTCAGAATGAGGTTATATCAAAGATATGCTGTACACGTCTAGAGAAATCAAAGAAGACGGAATGATTTTGTAGGACTCGAGAAAAGTGCTTTGAAAAAGCACTCTGCTTTTCGAGTGTTTTTTTTTGTTATCTATAAACACAAACAATACTGGAAAACTGCCTTGAGAAACACAACGAAGGCAACATTTTTATCCCTGCTCTTGGAGTGTTCTACTTCTCTAGTGACACAAAAATCTCTCTTTGAAAAACACGCATCTGCGAGACCCGTACTTGGAGGGTTGTATACAACTGCTGTAACATAATGCTTTATTAGACGATCAGCCAATCAGTGATTGGGTGTTGTTACATATATTTTTTATGAGCCTTGTACAAAATCATTGTTTTGGGTTGTCTAATTTCTTGCATTACAAGTTTTGTCAGAGTGCTTGACATGGTTCTACTACCACATTTCTATCTAATGATTCGCTTGGAAACTTTCCATTGCCTCAAAATTTATGTTTATTTTTTCTCAGATAAGGGCAAGACGTGCTTTGTTGTCGTCGCTCGTTATGCTCCACGCGGAAACATCAAAGGAAAGTTCCCACAGAACGTTCTTAAAGGAAACTACATCAAGCTTTAAACTGAGCTTGTGCAACAAATTTTAAAGATCCTAAAATCTGTTTAGAGAGAAGATCATTAGTTGATGTATTTAATGATTGTAAATAATCATTCGATAACATTTATGTATACCATATGTTAACGTCATTAAAATGCCTTTGCCAATGGTGTAAGAATGTCGTTTTAGTTGCTAGAATAACAACAGAATGTCGCAACTTTGAACTCTTGTTGATCTTAATCCTATCTTCTCCTATTCTACTGGTCAATTGCTCTTTAACTTCCCTTAAAAATTAGCATTACTTTTATTGGTAGTAAACTGCAATTATTAACAAAGTATTGTAACTGTTGGCATGACTTTAAAAAGTAATGACTACCGCTGCCGTCCAAGCCCTCGCCCTCCCCCCCCC
>JAOBAT010130175.1:0-12476 GCA_026413305.1 Hydrozoanthus tunicans
GAGTTTTGTTGATCAACTCCAAATAATAACGATGTTAGAGCCGAAAAAACTCGCGCGAAGGCATCATTTCGAAATGTGCACCAGTATCGTGCGCATGGCCATATATATATATATTTTAAGCTTAAATCAATATCTTATACTTACTACTATTATACTACTAAGTACTAATACTACTACTACAACAACAACAACAATAATAATAATAATATGATGATGATGATGATGAAAAGTACAATAGATAATACTCATAAACAGTCTGCACAATCATTAAAATTTCTGATCTTTTGTCTATTCTCGGATTCTACTTATTTCCTAGAGATGCAAAATCATACAAAAGATGAAACAGTCACTTTGATGTTAAGCTTAACAAAAAGTAATAATCAAAATAGTTTTGTTTAATGTCTTCAACATGGCAGCTATAGGCGGATTTCAGGTGACGCATGTAACGTTTACAAACAAACCTTTTTGTATTTAAAAACACCTTTGGAACCTTAACCCTTTAACCCCTAAGAGTGCTGAAAGATGAGTTTGTAAATTCTCCCAACTTAAGTCCATAGTGTTCCTATGAGAAGTTTAAGAGAATTTCTTAATTCATTTTCCAGAGTTTTTGGTGGATGATCAAATTTCATATTCTCAGTGCTAACAAGCTTGTTTTCTTTTGTTTACTGTAAGGAGAATTTAGATGTTGACAAATGCCTTAGGGCTGAAAGGGTTAAACAATGGAATCTTTGTTCAAACAACCAATCAAACAAAAGTTGCCTTATTCATTACAATGACTGAAACTTGAGGCTATAATAGAAGGTGAGACCTGGTAATTATCTTACCTGGACCACTCAGCATTGCTTTTATTGTTCCTGATGTCAATGCATAGGCTCTGTTAATGATAAACTCATGGTTATCACTAGAGATCAGCTTCACATACATAGCATCAGGTCCCTCACAACCACCATACTCTGTTGGCCCTTCCTCTGGTTTCTTCTCTTCAGATTCGGCCATTATAGTAGGCTTGGAATTAAAATGAAATAGTTAGTACTTATTGTTAACAGCAGCAACTTATCAAAGGCATTAAGATACATATCGTATAACCTGACATAACCTTGTATCTTCAAGTCACCTGACTGTCATCTTGACCCAATGGTCACAAGGTGGTGTAAAACCAAACACTGTTTGGAGGAAGCTAGTGCTTTGCTTAATTCTTACTAGTCTTTTCAATTCAACTTGTTCAAAATGGTGATTAAAAGCAATAATTCTTTTGGAAAGAAGAATAATATGGCTAAGAAAATAAACAATGCCTTACCTTTCCTATTCTCTATTATTACACATTTCATAAATCAGTATGTATATACTTGTCAATCTACTATCGTAAGACATCTGTATACTATACTACTCATAGCTCAGCACTAACTTGTACTCTGATCATTGCAAAACACAAAAATATACAATGAAGTGTGTTTTGATTGCCTTACAAAAGTTTACATTTTGTGATATTCAGATCTCTTTTGTTACTCTTTCAATTAACTGTAAGCTCAACAGGTGTATTCAAGATGGGCTTGACAAGGCTGAGTTTCAGCAAAATATATCGTAAGCCATCCTTTTTTTAAAACACAGATTTTTATACATTTTTATATATTTTTAGAGAAAAAAAGATTCTTAATATTTTAAATTTTAATCCAGAGTGCGTTAAAAAAGCAAAAGATGGACAAAACATTATGTCATTCGAAAGTTGAGCAATAATATTGAACTCTTTTATTGTTTCAACAAAAATATTATCCCAATAATTGTAATATTTTTTATAGTTAACAACTATTCCAGGAAGGGGACATGGGTAGTGGTGGATACATAGAAGCTGCGAAGAGTCTAACGCTAGGCACAGACCTTGAGAAGATAGTTGTTTTACTATTCACCAGAAGATGGGATTTGAGTTTTGTATATATTCTTCATGTGCAAAAGTGGATGTCAGTTGCTTTAGTAAATACTAGGGAAAATTATCAATGAGGAGCTGAGCTCAAGACTGCAGCATTATAGACATTTGTGAGCATGAGCTGCAGGTAGAAACAACCTTGATTTCCCCCAACACATAAGATTTAAATGGAATTTTCATCAGCCAATTATAGTGCAACCTGTGTACACCAAAGGATGATAGACAAAATAACTTATGATCTATCAGGGTTTAGAAATAAAGGAGAGCAGTTATCACATTTTTGTTTTATTTCTGTCGGTCAAGAAGGATTATCAGTATGTAGCTGAATTCCTTTTTAGCCTCCAAGAAAATATAATGAAAAATTTGGTGTAAAAAAATTTAGGGTTAAAAAATCAGAATCCAATAGTATAATGTCAGTATCTGCCTCAAAACTGCATTTGAACTTCATTCTAAATTTTCATCTTGCTCGTTGATGCTTTGCATGGCTACTGCTCGATGTACGCTAGTGCTTGTGTGGATGAATTTTGCGATTTTCAGATGTGCCGTCGTCAAGATTGGCTCAGACCGTATACTGCTTTAAATCTAGGATCACTTTCTATGTAAAAAATAAAATAGACAGCTAAGTAGGTCGTAGAACATCTAGCAACAATAAACCTGTAACAAATCGAGCACGGTAAAAAACAGGAACTGATAACATGCGACTATTTATGAAACAAAACAAATTTTTGTCATCATAAATTCATATTCACCCTAGGCCTGAGCCCAAAAATTACCGAACTACAAGTCAACAAGAATTTACAATACGTAGTACAGCCAAACAGCAGAGAATATCATTAACGTTGAACTAACGACTTATAACCTCAAACGTACAATGCAAAGACAAAATGCGAAAATAAAAATCGAAATTCTAACGTCAAGTGAGTAAGACGAAGAGTATATAAAAAGAAAACATGTGACAACCGATCGAGCTACCACAAAATACGACATAGTAAAACAGATCGAACTGCTGAAGGAATAGGGTTATTACGTTTCTTCTATAGCTAAACTTGTGCTTTCTCACCTCTGTTGACAAACCTCTACCCTACTTTGATCGTCTTCTTTGCCAAGACTTTCCTTTATTTCTGGAGCTGATGCGGACGATAGCCTCGACTCGTACTCGTCAATGTTGAGTACCATATATGGAAGTTTCCGTCGCCCACTCGGGAGGACGAATCTTTTAAATCGTTAAAACGAACGTGAACGACAAATCATAAGGCGGCACGCGGTCGATAACTAAAGATCAGGGGTACCCTGCGAGCAGAACTCTCTCATCTATCTCATGGGTATATAAGAGAGGTAGATACGGGGCATGGTTACTTTAGGATAGAGAGAAAACAAGAAAAAATACCCAAGTAAAATATCTTGCAGCAACGATTTTTGAAAAGGCATTAGAAAACGGCAGAAAAACCATGCTCATTTCATCACGATCAGTTTTGCAGTTTTGTATGGTATGCAACCCAGAAAGACCGTTTTTCTAAAATATAGGCTTGATTTTTCTCTGAAAACCCCCCAAAAAACCACACTGCTGATTTGACAACAATATATGACGAGCACTCTCTCATACCAAGGGTTCATCAACGTCTTTTTCTTCCTTTGGACGAGACTCTTCTCAAAATTTTCATTAGATCATGATCTATTTTAAATGTTACCCCTTGTGGGATCCCATGTCATGGAGAATATAATTATCTCAGTTTGTGTGTGTTTTTATTCTATTGACCTTTTTTAAGTATTTTTTAAGCTTATAGGAAGCAACCATTGATTCACATAGGATGCCTGGCCTTCTAACTTTTGGTTCATTTTTAAGTGTTGCACGAGTCAAGTGAAGATTGTGAATATACATAACCAGTTGTGATTTACAAACATTCACTGTCCAATACACTGGCAGGGCCAGCAAAGCTGGATTGTAGAGTAGTACACATCATTAGTATCATTACTTAAAGTTGCAGGGCTGTTACAAGCAGGAGGGCTATAGCCCCCCACAATAATTTCTTGTCATTCATAGTTTCTGTGTTAGAATAGTTTTGAATTTAACACTGACTGTGTCTCTATTCTATGCTCGCAGTTATCCCAAATATCAATTTCATTCCGACAGACCAGAGTTGTTGCTTACTGAGTTTTTGGCTTCACACTGAGGTGAGAGAATTGGCAAATACAAATAATATACATTACAGACTCAAACACACCACAAAATGGTAATTGTTTTTATAATTCTAGATGTTAATGATAAATATAATAAGAAGAAGAAGAAGAAAAAGAAGTTTATATGGCTGGCCACTTAAAGCAAAAAAGTGACTTGCAAGCCAATAATTAGTGTCATTGACAAAGAATTTTCGCAAACCAAGACAAACATTCACTGGGTTGATAGTAATTTAAAACTTAGTTAATCTGGTCTAAGTTAATTAATCAAATAATATTTCTTTATTTATTTTGCTTTCACTGTATACAAATTAAATAGCTCAAAACCTTATACAGTGAGGCAGACTACAACAGGCCATACGCCCCTACAGGGTAGACTGCCCGAACATAAAAACTAGGAAAAAAATGATCTAGTAGTAAAAATATTGCAAGTGTTGAAATAATACTAAATATCGTAAATGCTCCCACAATTTCCAAAAAGCAATACTAAAAACAACAATGAACTAAGACTTAAGGGGGAGAGACATGTGCTTATTTTTAATAATGAATAATTAAATCAGTAGGCATTGAGTGAATGAGTTGTCAGAAGGAGGCACACTGCAGTTTTTTAATCAACAATTTCACATGCATGACTTAATTGAAACTTTGTCCAAAGCCAGAAAGTTTACAGGTTACTTAATTTCAAATATTCTAACTTTTTCCAATATTTTTTTAAATTAACTTAGAAAACATAATTGCAAATCTTAGAAAAAACTCAGTATCTAATTTTACAAAATCTTCCACAAAAGTAACCTCCGAAATATTTATATTAATTTTTAATTCATTTTTATTAATAAACTTATAATAAACTATTAGAAACAATGAAAAAAACTGTACAAACTAAATCACAAATTTATAAACATTATTTACAATCTGTACTTTCTGTTTAATATTTCTTTTCTAAGATATCTATAAACTTATTTAAAAATTGACTAGTTCTAGTAGCTTTACTGCTTCAGGGTTTCAGACTGACTATAAAGCAGTTGGGCACTATCAAGTATCTACAGAACTGGTGCAGCTCAGTTGGTTAGAGTGTGGTCTGTAGAGATCTCCAGTCTGATCCTTGGTGACTGATGCTCAGGAAAGCCAGTTCTGGTTTCATTTTCAGCAATGCAGATGTAACTTTGAATGTCTGTGAAATGAAGCACCTACTAATTAAGGGAGGGGTTGGGTGGGCAGGCGGGGGTGTAAAGGGTACATTTCAACTAAACCACTATTTTGTGGATTGGACCAAGAGTTAAGATTTTATGGGGAGTGAAAAACTTTCATTCATAAAGAACCACTTCATACCCAGTTTAAGAAGATAAACATCTGGAAAATAGATTAGGGGCAAATTAACCCTTCATTACTCCACTCAGTCAAGCTCCACAGCCCCTGCTAGAAAAAACATCTTAGCATTACACTTGGACAGCTTCAAGGTCACACAGATTATCAAAGTCTTGTTCTGCCTTTTCTGAGTTGTCCTGAACGGCTACAAGCTCACCAATTTTCTGTTTTGCCACTTCATATTCTGCTTTCCCAAAGTATTGTTTTAACATTGGCGCATTACCAATGAACCAGCTATCAACAAATCTAAGTAGCTTGAGGAGTGACCACAGGTAACCATCAGCACTGCTTCCATAGAGAGAAGCCATTCGAATTTCATCAACAAGTTCTGTCTTTGGACCTGGATGAAAACAATTCACGTGTAATTAGTACCATATAAGGAAGGGTTGGTGTACGCCACTCCCTCAAAGGAATGCATACACAGTTATCCTTGCTCACTGGGGTTGGTAGTCAAAAAACTTGATATCAATTTGCTATTGTCAAAACCAACGTTGAAGAAATTCCTGGTTGTTATGCAATGATTAGATAAAAGGGATTGATACAGTCATTGCTACAAAAGCAACAACTGAAGGGTCTAGTGCAAAAATTACAAAGTTAAGAGACTGTATGAAATGCTAAATTCTCCCAATGTTTATGAAGAGATAATAGGGACAATGTAGGGAGAAATGACAACTCCATCAAAAGTCACTCACAATGTTCTTGCACTAGACCCTTGACACTTGCTGTTGTCTAAAGATTTGTTATTGTGTGTACATTTTTAGAAAATGCTTACTGAGCTTGTCTTCTTTACAAAACACCAGAGTGCAAACTTGGAAAGCCTACAGAACAACACTGTGCTTCACTCTGTTGTTTGCATATCACTTAACTATTTATTTTAAATAGAGTTTTTTCTTATTTTTGTCAGTAGTTTTGTTATGTGTGCAATATGTTGATTTATTGTAATGTATAGTCAACTGTATTGTTTTTTACAATTTTCCTTTTCTTTGCTTGTCTTGTCTATGTTGGGCCCATTGTTGGGTTTAAGAGGGGCAAGTAGCTTGGTTGCAACTGCACAGACCAGCTGAACTGAATCATTTTACTTAATCATGTTGGGCAGCTTCCTATTCATGTGTATCACAGAATATAAGTTTCATACACAATTATAATAGTAGCAACTGATAAATAAAAGTAATAATAATAATTTAATAATAAAAAATATCTATTTTTTAAAAATATCAGGTGTGTACTGAAAGTATATCAATCACTGCTGTAATAAAAAATATATAAACAACAATTATAATTATAAAAACAAAAATAATAACAATAATAAAAACACTGTACCACTGTCTAGGAGAGGATATTTTCTTCCAAACAAAGTTGGCTCCATATCCAAGATACCAGATTCCACAAGGCTGTCAAGTGTGACAGTTGCACAGTTCACTCTCTTGTAGGCTGCGGCTACCAACACGTCCATGACTAATTTAGTCTTGCCAGGCCGAATGCTCCGTCGTTCAAAGTCAATAAGGTCAGAGAATAAAGCATCATCCAAATATGTCTCAGTGGGAGTTGGGTCAACAACCTGATAAATATTGAATTATCATCATTAAACTCAATCATAATTAACAACTATCCCACGAAAGGGAGGTGAATAGCTAGACACCAACCCTGAGGGGGATTGACTTTAGAAGTTGTTTTAGTATTTACCAGAAGATAGGTATAAAATGCACTTCATTTTACAAATAAAGATTTTTCTATTTCTAGCAGCCATGCTTCGTGTACATTTGAGTTTTGTTTACATTCTTCAGAGTTTTCTCAAAAACATAAATGTTGTGGATTTCAAGCAGATTTTGAAAGAAAAATTTTGTCCTAACCATTAAAACCAAAAAGCCAAACCTTGTTGTCCTCTTCATGTTTTCTGGAATGATTCTTCGCTTAAAACAATCAGTTTCTTGTCTATAACTAACAGGTAATGCGACTTCATTTTGACTACCGCCTCAAAATCAACAAATAGCCATAGGTATTGCAAGATATGGGAGCCAATCAGAGCACGCGAAAATGGATATTGGTTGCTTTGGTAAATACTAATTTTGTATATTGATATTTCACAACAGGCCCAAGCAATTGCTGTTGCAAAACTAGCACAAAAAACTCATCTTTAAAACTAGTTTACTAAGCTGTTTGCTATTGGAAAATAGCAATTGGAGCAGTCTAGTTTTTAGCATTTAACTCAAGCATACCGATGCAAAACATTGTTACTTTTGTTCTTATTTTTCGGGCGATTTGAGCCTAAATGTTCTTATTAAGTGTGTGGATGATAAGAAACAAAAGTGTAGTAGAGAATGCAACACATTTGCACTATTATAATGTTCAACATTCTTGTAATTCAGAATCATGTATTTTTGTAGCTAGGCTTGCAAGGAGAAGAATTTGTTTTTTTTTCCAAAACATCTAACCCATTGATCATGCTTTGATATTCACCAAGAAACCACCTGTATTACAGCCAAACACGAGCAGTATGGAATGAAAAATTTATGGCAAGAATTCAAGAACATTAAAAAATAACTGGCAACTGATATTCTAGGGACACATAACAACTAAATAATTCATAAATTATCTTGACGTTCAAGTTTCTAGTTTTCCTGTGAAGTTGTCACCGTCTCGTGTTTCGTTCGTGATATTTATCTAGCAAAATAAGTTCCTACCAATGGTCGACATTAAATAATAAACTTAGCAAATATCGCGACAGTCATCTAGTATTTCTTTACATATTTCACAAGAATGAACCTACGCTTTCTCACCTTCACATATAACAGTTCTCGTCTTATACCAAGCCAGTATCTCGACTCAGTTTCAAAATCTATTTTTCCAATGGAGTACAAATCAAGTAACACCGCACACGCTGCACAATCGAGTAGTATTCCACAGCCTTGTCTGCCCGAAACATCCCCACTCTCCGTATTCTGCCAAAGTAAACAAAACGCCTGAGAAAACCTCAATTTGCGTTTTTTGAAGCTCTCCTTCTCAAACTGTGCTGCCTGAATTATTTCGCGGAGCTTGTCCGATATGTAACCTGAATATTCTGCCGCCATTTTTGTTTGTTTCTCGACGAAGTTCTTTTTTTGCTATCACATTGTAATCTATAATCGTCTTCGTCTATTCGCGGTTGGCTTCTGATCGTATGGAAATTTAAATACAGAGTCATACCTCTTGGAAAATATCTTCCACCAAAACACCTGTTTTTTCCTAATGGCCTTTGTTGTCACACAATGCAATTACCGAGAGGAGTCTGGGGCGCAGCGTACCCGGCGGGAAACTGGGCATTGGTTTTCGGAAATTTTTACAAAATTCAGATTTTCTGTTTTTTTTTAAAAAATCGCCGAAACAGTAAAAAAAAAACTTCTCGAGTTTTACGGCACGCCAATAATTAAAATTGAATAAAATGCATTTTTAATCCAATGAATATTCAAATTCAAGCAATGACTTTGAAATTCAACCCAATCGAAGTTCAAATTCAATTGAAATTCAAATTCAATTCAATGGAAAGACAAATTCAAATTCAACGGAAGTTCGATTTCAATTCAACAGAAATTCAAATTGAATGCAATGGAATTTCTATTATTTCTGCAAGTGTTCACAACTTTCTGCAGCTGCTTTGATTTGCATTTTTCATCCTCAAATTTCCATTATAAATTGAAAGACGAGCAGCTGATGGAGTAAATAGGCACTGCGTAAAAGCACTCCGGGTTGCTGAACCAGCATTTTCACGCCAGTGGACTAAACTGGATAAAAAATGTCAGACATCAAACGTTAGGAAGCGGATGAAACAATGAAATACATCATGTGTGTATTTTTTATTTATGTCGATCTATTTTGACAATGCAACATCAGAACATAGGAATTCCTAAACGTTGCACAACAGTTTGATACAAAAATGGTTTTACAACATTTACCACGACTGCTCACGACGATTAAGGCAGCTTTTTAGCATTTACAGTGATTATTGATTAAGAAACTTGTAATTACAAGAACAATCCGAGGGTTTGACTTTCGTGAGGAAACTTCAAGTTAACATGTTACTTATCAAAACTTGTTTAGCTTAACCACAAAACCGATATCACACTGTTTACGGTTTTATTACGAAGCAAAACTATTTTCTTATACTCGAAACGTCTTGCACTTTTAAGCAAGCGCAAAAAGCGTCTAAGAAACAACAAAGTCAACAAATAAAAAAAAAAAACAAAGCAAAACAAAGTCAAGATTTAGGAATAACTAACACTGAGGTTGTTCGGCAGTTGCTCCGGGTCTAGCGTTTAGACTGCCTTTTGGGGTTTTCCATTGGAAAACGAGAACGAAATAGCTATATCTGTGGCGAACCCAAAGGTCCTATTTCATTGCCAAGTGCTTTGAGTTAACGTTTACACGTGGGAAGTTTACTGAACAACACATCTATAAAGAAACAGGGGTCATTTCAGGCCTGATCAAACATCCCCTTGAGTATCCAAAACGCTTTAGACGAAGTCAGTCCAATACCTGCTTACCAATTCATTAGCACCAAACGAACACTAGATCTGATCTAATATCCGCTAATGAGTTCATCTTAGTAACAAAATAAGGCCGAATGAATTCTACATTCTTCTCAGAAAAACAGTTTAAACATGAAAATACAGAGCAGTTTGTACTGAAAATATTTCCACATTGAACAGCTTTCAGTGTATTGCTAAGCGTTCAGAAAAATTGAGACGTGTCCAGCAAGGAAATCCGAAAAACAACAAGAGCGACAGTGAACTACTGTTATCTGGAGTAGGACTGTTCTTGTTCTTGTTGGCGCAATTTACGCTGTTGTTCGGCCGCATACTTTGACGCTGAGGCGGCCAGGGAGCTGGTTTGGTCCTGGTGCTGTTGGTAATATCCGTACTGCGGATACTGGGGAAACACGGAGCTTGCTTGGCCACCGGATGTCTGCGCCTGCGCAGCTGCCGTGCTTCCGCTGTTCCACTGTGAAGAGTACGAAGGCGTCGATTGCTTCTGTGACAAGAAACAATCAAGATAAGGCGATTAGACAGATAGCCTTGAGACGCTCGCAGGTTCCAGTTGCCCCACATTAGGACAACCAGTGCAGTCACGGGCCTTTAAGCACGTGGCTGCAGTGATGTGACAGGTTCAATTTCCCCAATATTAGGTCTACCTACTGCAGTGGAGGGGTCTTAAAGCACGTGACTACAGTTGTGTGACTTTATTTACTGTGATCAACGTAGAGCCGAGTGAATTTTAGCGGTAAAGAAGGTGATCCAAATATTGACCTATGATTACGCCGGGGATCGAACCGGGGACTTCAAGACTGGGAAGCAGAGATCTTACCACTGCGCCAACCCGGCCTCCGCCCAAATGATCATCCACGTTCACCAGCTAATCTTCTAAGACTGCTGGTCGATCATACAAGTTGAAGTAATTTTTTAAAATTTATCTATAACCGAGAAGACAATTTGTTATTACGTGTAAAAATGACGCAATGGATTCTTTACCTGTTGACCTTGCGATTGCCTAGCAACGGATGCGAGAGCTGAGTAGACTTTCGAGTCGGCAGTAATGCCCCGGGGGAAGTGCTGCTGCAGCTGTGGTAGTAACTGGGAAGGCTCCATATCGAGCCTGATGTCGGGCGTGGCACCAGGGGTGTAAGGCGTGTTCCCCTCTGACATTGCTATTGGGGTTCGGTGTCGTGGGCTGACCCCTAAAAATGAATACATACACAGTTTTTTTAGAGGGGCGTTTAACCTAGAGCACAGTGTTTGGTGACTTTTGATGATTTTGATGGTATCACCGCCCATAGTTTAATGTTTCGGAAACCCGATCTCACGATCGCAGACTGAATGAAAAGGAAGCTACTTGAAAATTTTCTAATTTTTGGGATCAGTTTTGAGGGTGATAAAAGGTTTCGTTATTGATAATTTTTGAGAGAGGTTTGAGTTTGGGGGATTAAAGAGAAGTTTAAGAATTAACTTTTATATAATAAATAAAAGCTAATATTTGATATAATAACGCTAAACCATCTTCAAACAAAAGCTACACGTAAGCCTGGTCAGGTGGGACGGTTTGGTGATTGTACTCAACATTGTTCTCACTCAACATTTTACTTCAATTCCCTAAAACCTCAAAAAAATACTAGGTGATTTTAAAGCATCTCATTTCTATGGAAAACTCTAGCAGTTTATGGTGCTTTGAAACTGATGTTTAATCTGTCGCACCAACTTGAATGGACTGAACTGACCGAGATCTCACATGTTAAGTCATTTGTTGGAAATTTCGGAGGGAACGCTGTTAGCAAGAATAATTTGAATCTTAACAAGCTGTATCTAAGGGTATTTTCATCATATATTCTTATACTTGTGAAACTAATGTTCGTATAGACTCTTTCTAAAATCGAAAAACTCGGCTGATACAGAGTCATATTCTCTTTAGGCATTACCATGAGCCACTTTTACAAAATATTCTTATAATGCTATAAAAACAAACCTGGAATAGGATCTCTGAAGTGTTCTTTGAACCAGCGGAACAGCCCATTAAGACTGGCATGTACCCTCCCTCGGTACTTGAACCCATCCGGGGTCACGCTCACGAACTCCACCCGAGGCTTTACCCTCGGTAAGTAGCCCAGCAGAAACTTGCCCGGATAATCCTTGGACGTACTCAGGTGGTAAGGAATTCTTTGGGGAGTTTTCTTTTTCTCTGCGATCAATAATTCTTCGAGTTTGGATTTCTGGCCCCCCTCGGCTGATCGGAAATACTTGTGGTTTAAGATTTCTCGAGCAAAACTCGCCATTGGTTGAATATGCCGCGCAATGATCTCATCAAGATCCTCAAACTCCTTGAAGAAGAAAATATAAAATGTTCAGAGGAGCCCCGTGAAAACCACCAGAGAGTGACTAGGGCTTCCTCAGTAAATATCTATTTTATTCTTATCATATTCATATTATTATGTTAACCAGTGTCACCAATAATCGTTGTGATGCCAAGTCAGAAAGAAGGGTGGAGGGAGGGG
>JAOBAT010130186.1:0-29634 GCA_026413305.1 Hydrozoanthus tunicans
AAGTAAACAAAGACTTTTTATTGAAGAAGAAAAGCTTTGAAAGGTTGTCCTAAAATATCTAATTGAATTAATTAAACGTTTTTTTATTTTCTCATGACGTACCAGCCAGTCGGGCCGGCGCTTCATGAAATCTACCGGTCCGACGTAGAATTTGCTGGCCATTGGCCGCCGGGCCGGCGTTAGTTTCCACCCCTGTTTATAGACAAGTTTAAGTAAGTGAAAATATCGGCGTTCTTTAATTGGAAGCCATCCTAACTTTATAATATTATTAGTGTCTCTAATGTAGCGTCCGGTGACAAAGCTACCAGCAGCAAACTGAAGCCGCTGAAGTCTCTTTAAAAGAAAATCGGGAAGTGGATAGAAAACGGTGTCACAATAGTCAATTTTTGAAAGTAGTAATGTCTCAGCTAAATGTTTCCTAAGCTTAAAATCAGTGAAGTTCTTAATTTTCCGTAAGATACTGAGTACACCGTAGGGGTTATTTGTCAGATATTTACCCCATAAACATTTGCAGATCATTTCTCAAACCGCTAATGATGATAATTTCCCGTTGAAGTGTTCATGGTACAGATCATCTTGTTGATGGCACTGGACAAAAAATTTTACAGGACAATACTTTGCATGTCTAGCCAGTCAAAATATTTGAATGTATGGTTTGGCTGGTTCTGTATAAACAAAACTCCTGAAGATGTGCATGGTTAAAAAATTTATCTGACAAACAACAAAGCCCGGTATTCATTACTACTTTAAATTGATAAAGCCCTTTATTGGTCAAACCAGCAACTTAGAAAAACAAAGAGTGGAAGCTTTTTGGTTATAAGTTGTTTGAGAAGAAACTTCTTCATGTCGTATATTATTTTAATAGTTTCTGGAAGTATAATTTATTTTTTAGTTTGAGTCAGGGAATTTTTTATCCCAAGCATTACAATGACATTGGCTAACAGATAGTGATGGCATTGCAAATCATAGAACATATATTTGCTTGTGTATAAATCAATACCATTTATAAGTTGAGCTAGATTTTTCTGTTCAAATTGACACTTTTTTAAAAGTTTATTATTTTAGTTTTGTCTGTGTATAAGTTGAAAGTCAGGGTTTTAGGCTGAAAATTTTTCAGTCTCAAAACCTCAATTTATTTACGAACAAACACAGTAGTTCCATTGCATATTCTTACTACGGGTTTTGATATCTTGGTTGTTTGTTTCAAGACATAATTTTTAGGATTTTACTTGTAAGTTATACCCTTGAATGGCTGAAATGCATGTATGAAATGGACACAAAACCATTGTTGTCTGTCTTTTTCTAGTTATTGCATACAATGTAAATACATTGTAACTTGATTCCTTTGAGTTGGTTCAAAAATTCTTAATGAAACATGACCAGGAAAATGTTATGCTCGCTTACTGCAGCCTACTGGAGAGGAGATGATACGGGCGAAAGATCCATGTGTATTGTCTTTGGACTGTTTTTCTTTGTTGTTTCCATGGCTGTGCTAGTTATTGATGAAACACTCTTGGATTTTGGCCTTGAAACAGGTGAGATGATTGCTTGTTATTTTTGTCCTTACAGAAAAGCTTTTTTAGTATTTGAACACCAAATCATTTGATAGCACTTTTGGTGCACTCCAGTTGTATAAACCTCTTAGTAATTGAGTGTGAGGTCTGTACCTTAAACAAGAAATTGCACTAAAAAAGGCCTGTGGCAGGCGATCTTCACCTGAAGTCAGTTGTCACTCAATCCCCGGAGAGACATGACACCAAACAAGTGGACCATTTATGTGTAAAAATGTTTCACACTACAACATACTCTATAGAATAACACAAATTACTTCAGAATCAAAGCTTTTTGTTTATTGTTGCTCACTATATAAATACTGAACCCTCATTTATTAGTGTCTAGCGGGTTCATTGTATGCTTTATTTTTTTGCTGTACCTTTAGGGTATGATTCTTTTACTGAGAAAGCGATTTCATTTCTGAAGAAGCAAGAGTTCACTACAAGGTATAAATATACATGTTATTTCTTTCATTCAATATTGCCTGTTGTGCGACAATTACTTATCAAGCTGTACCTTGGGTCAGTCTGCCACCTCTCAAATTACAATAGCGACTTTTTACATTTAAAACTTATCTGTATGTAAAGGTCATTTCTTTTGATGCCCAGGAACTTTGTTTTTGTACTCAGATGGTACTAAGAGTAAACTTACAGTAAGTATAAAAGGCAAGAGGTATTACTGCAATTTTACAAAGTTAGAGTTCTTGTAAGCTACCTAGAAATAGATAAACTCAACAAGCTACAGTAGCCACAGAACACTTGTGTGTCATGAACAATAACAAATACAACCCCACTATGTCTGTACATGTGATTAATAAACTTACATGGAATGTTTTTTAATTCTATCTGAATTATTGCTAGAGAGCCAGCACCCAAATGGATGTTCAAACTGTGTTTAGCTGTTGTGTCATCTGTCATTGGAGCCTTTCTCAGCTTCCCAGGTATAAGGCTTGCTAACATGTATTTGGACTCGCTGTTTTACTGCAAAGACGTGCCTTACATGATGTAAGTGACATTAATCAGTACGTGCATTCTTGCACGTGTACTTTGAGAATATTTGGACTGTATTAAATCCTCAGACAACAAAAAAGGTCCAAACTTAATCTGAAAAATTTAATTTCTTAACATTAAAATGTTCAAAGTTTTAAAATATGCTTAATTCAGGGCTCATACAGGCCCTGGAAATCCCGAAAACACTTAAAAATTAAATGAAGCCTTCGAAATATCTGGAAACCCCTGGAAATTTTTAGTGCAGCCCTGGAAAGTTCCATATAATTTGATTGAAAAACTAAACTCACCAAATGAATATATGTGAGTGTATACTTAGTGTCATCGTTTGCCTGAAATTTTCTGGCAAAAATGTCCAAAATTTATGTCCAAAAGTTTTTAAATTTTTATTAAAAAGGTCCAAAGGATTTCGTAAATAAATTATTTACAAGTAAAGCACATTAGTATAAGTTCAGATGTGAATTGCAGTACTGTACTCTTTCTTAGTATTCAAGCAAACCAGATTCTTTTAGAATTAGCACAAGTCCCAGAAAAACTTAAGATCTGAAAAGTTCTGCAAACTGCTTTAGCAGCTAAACTTTAGGTCTTTGAAAATCATAGAGTTTGCAAACTACTGACCCAACTTCTCCGTCAGAAAGTTTGAAAAAAGCTCAAACATTTGAAAATGACCTTGACGTGTTTTTCAATTTTCTTTCCATGCAGAGTAAGGCCCCTGTATATTGCGAGGTCAACTATTAACTGAGAAAAACTCTGAATGAACATCAACATGAGCCGTATATACTGGACTATCTAAGACCCTAAATACCAAAGTTAAAGAGTTTTTTTACTTAGTAAACAGGTGTTGAAAAGCCTGATTTGGAGCACTTGTGTAGCTTTGTTGTTGTTGTTGAGAGAAGTTGTAGCCAACATCTGTTACTGTTGAGATAATGAGTTTTGCTGTCCGCTAGGAATATTATTACAACATTTCGAAGTTTCTGTTTTACCTCCTCTATTTTAGGATGGATTAACTCTGTGTTAATCACTTACTTGTTTTAGAGAAGAGTGGAAAAATAATTTATGTTGGCGTTTGAGAAAAAGAACGATGAGAGCTCCCATTTTAAGACCCTTGAAACTGAGCAGAAGTTCTAGTAGAAACTAGATCTCCCAAGAAGAACAAAGTACCATATGAAGACAAAAATAAAGTTTTAATTAATTTCCCACTTAGTCTTCAATTTCTTTTTCAGAGTACTTTTGCACTGCAGTTTTATTGCTCCACTTTTTATGAGTCTCCTCTGGATCAGGCCAATTATCCAAGACCCTTTGGTGCTCGGCTCTTGGCATGAAGCAAAAGGCTCACCATTGTAAGTAACAAACAGACTACGCTTTTTTTTTATAAGAACAACTTTATAAGAACAACGTTAACGAGGCTCAGATTAGCCAACAAAACTTGAGAGCAATTTAAGAACAAGCTGAGACTCGGGCTCAATAGTTGTTAGATACATTTATCAGAGTTTTATAATTTACAGAATGAATTAAAAATGATTCGCACGTAGTTTTTTCTTTTTTAACCATTGTCATTTCCTCAAATTACATGCTTTACAAATATCCTTGCCCAGAAAGTAGTTTCTTACAATGTACGTGTATTGCAATACTGCTTATAGGTTAGTTTTCAACCACATATAGAAACGAGAACAATTTAAGAACAATTTGAAGCTCAATTGAGAGCAATAAACTTTGCCAAATTTACTGATTCTCATAAAAAGAAAGCCTGTACCAGTGCTTCATTGCTTAGCTTCATTCTAATGGTTTTTAACCATAGCCACACAGTTGCTTTATTTAAAACTTGCTTTTCAAAAAGTTCTGTAATCAAGCAAGACGTGTTTCTAGATTAGGGCCAAAACTTTCTCCAAAGCTTGTCAAATGACAGTTACTAGAATTGGTGTTTTTTAGCTAAATAATATGCTTTCGAAGTTTTAAATTTGAAGCAGCATCTTGCAGCATAATAATGCATAATAATAGGGAGTTTACGAAACGAGTCCAGAGGGCCGCGCCGACGACGACGGCTTCAAAAAGACATGTTTCTTGCTTTTCCTTTTGGACCATATCTGGTTCGTTTTCCCTTTTTTTGTCCTAGTGACGCTTTGTGAACAGAAAAAGATTAAACTAATTTAAAGCTCCCTGCATAAAGATAAAAAAAGATTGAGAAGGGTTTCTGTTCACTGTATGTTCCCGTAGTCTTAAGAACCCCAAAACTTAGCTTTTCACGTCGTAATTTTGAAGACGACGGCGTGCTGGTGACCCAAACAGTGCACTCGAACGTGCAGCTATTGTATTCACTATTGTTCTCAGCCTTCGTCATTAGCGTCACCCTCCTCGTTTCCAAAACTCCCTATTAGAGAGTTTCAGATTCGACAACGAGTAGACTGCGAGTACGAGTTTTTCCCACTCGTCATACTCCGCGTGCCGGAATTGCGAATAAGGCACACCAAGTCATTGTGTTGCAAAATCTCGTAGTCCACGTGCCGAATTTTTTTGCAAATCTCGTTGTAAACAAGACGACGACGACAAGTTTTGGCAACACAACGAGATGGCGTGACTTCTTCGCAATTTCTGGAACGCGCAAAATGACGAATGGGAAAAAACTCGTACTTGTAGTCGTACTCGTTGCCAAATCTGACTCTGTGGGAAGCGAGCGGCGAAGCCGCGAGGAGAACGGGGAGAGGAGAACCGGCTCGCAGGTTTATTTATTAGCTTCGCCATAAGGCTAGAAAGTCTACACAGAGCGTTGTTCCAATTATGAGACCCCTTATAATTAAAACGAAAGATTGCTACTGTATAACTTAAGAATAATATTGAAAATAGAACACCACCGCTAATACCTAAAGTCGTCAACTTACAAATAAAAAACTATCAGCTTTGGATTTACGACTAGCAGCTTCCAACAATCAGAACACAACACAACTTACCAAAACTACCCCTTGGAAACACAACTTAAATAGTAAAAAGAAAAAAAAAAAGTAGGAGTAGAAAACTAACAGCTAGTACTAGTAACTAAAATTGTTGACTTATATCACGCACTAACAACTAGTGAAAACTATAACAGCTCAACTTAGTAACAACAAGGCCTGTCACCAAGGCTGGTTATTGGGCGACAGTTATGGCATTTAGGACAGATTGATTTGAATGTTTGCGGACAATCAATGTTGAAATGCATTTCGGTCAGTTTAAGATAGTAAAAATACAAGTGTTTTCGAAAGAATAAATGGATTGGTTGACATTACGGATGTTTACTGGTAATATGTTCTAGATACGAGGTGCTCTGCAGGAAAAACTGGTCTGCATAGTGACCGTATTACATTTTAATTAACTAATTAACATTAATCTTAACTTTGATTTTACTAAGTCACTGCACTTACTCGCCGACACACGTGAGAGCAGACAAAACTTACAACATTAATCATAAAAATAACTATTTCCTGATGATGTGATTGATGCATAAACTGATGCTTAGTTTGCCGGCGCTAATTAATTTGCAAAATTGTAATGTGATCGGACACCTGCATGCAGTCGGACAGTTACTTAAGCAAATCATCCTAAATCCACCAATATTAACATTGATTCCAATCATTTTGGCAACTTAACAAACCTTCAAAGCAGGGGCCTTTTCTAAAATGAAGGAATCAAAAATTAAATTAAAAGGTTTCTCCTCTTTTTTGAAAGTTGTAAGGATTTTAGTTAGATAGTTTTAATAGTAATGGTAGTAACTGTGTATCCATGGTAACAGATTAACAGAACAAGGCTACCACGACGTGCGTGCAGGGCTGGTAATTGCAGTGTGTGTGTTGAGGCTCAGCCTGACCTGGAGACACCTTCAGTCGTACCTGGACATGGCCCAGGATCGCATAGAGAAGATGAGGAGGGAAACTGGCAGGATATCTAATGTCGAACTTCAGCGAAAGGTCAGCAACTTCAACATGCCTTGCGTACAGAGACTACGTAAAATGACTTTCATCTAACACCCTTCTCTGAATTAGTTGATTGTATGACCCTCAAACGATTCGATTAGAGTAAACACCGAATTAACCGTTTAACAGTATAAACATTTGCCCGAGGTCTTTCACTATACGGCAGACCAAGCGGAGCGAGGTCCGTGTGAGAAAAACCGAGGGCAAGTACTTTCCCGGACAGACCCAGTAAGCAATTTATTAAGAGAACAAACGATTATCTCTACGCGCTCGCGTTAGCGAAAGATCAGTCTAATATTCCCCGGTCCTGTACGGGAAGTTATTGGATACATTTTTGACTAATCAGCGCACAGGAGTTTGGCTCTGGAATTTGACTTACAATGCAATCAAAGTTTATTAATGTGCTACATCATCTAAGTGTGTTATGTGACACCAACTCTCATTTTGAGACCTCTTTGAAAACACGTTTTGTTTATCACTCTGATTAGGATTTGTGTCAGAACGTCAAGTAAGTCGTCATCGCTGGCTGTTACTGTAAATCTTCAGTCTCTCAGAGATTACTATCCGTTACATATTCCAGAATACTTATTGACTTCATTCAGTTTGATTTTATCATTTTTTCGTGATACTGTCAGGGCAAGTTCGTGTCTGACAATGCTTAGCGTTTATACATTACTGGACAGCCCCCGAATGCTAATATCTTTTTAGAGCCAGCATGCCAGTGTAGATCAGGGTTCTGTTTAATAACCAGGCTTAAAGAAAACTAGAGAGAATTTTTTTGATGATTTCAGGTGGCACGTGTGTTCTTCTACTTGTCTGCAGCGATTCTTCAATACCTAGCACCAGCGTTGTTGTTGCTGTTTCTTGTGCTCATGTTGAGATTGATCAGTAAGTAGAATAATGAACGTTTTCCAGAGCCATTTTTGTAAACGCACTACCCCTAGCCAAAAACAGGTTCTTTTATTTTTTGGTAGTTATTAGCAGTTTAGGCTAAGTAGGTTCTTAATTTCTACAGAGGAGACATGGTCGTTGGTTACCACAAAAAATTAAGAATACACTTTTGTACTTCATTACAAGCATTTTATTCACATCTGCATTGCCAAAGGTCCAACAAGACTTATACTTAACCCTGAAGAGTAGTATAACAAGATAGTATTTAATTGCAAGGGATTATTTTTATCCCTCTCGTGGAAGGACTAAGATATAGATATAAACACATTCTCCTTAGCTTAAGTTACACTATATGAGGTTGTCCTTTTGTAGAAAGGATTTTTTTTCGGTAATTACAATTAAAGTTACATAAACACGTGTGTGCTTTGGGGGTAATAGGATTTTTACATTCTACCTGCAAATTTAATGCAACCGCACATATAAGAACCTGTTTAAATTTGTTTGAGGTTCTCTTATTTTGGGGTATTAAAATGGCAAATTTGTGCCAGCATGTTCTTGAATCCATAGGTTCTTACACACGGGTTTTTTACTGTAATTATGTTTTGTCAACTTTTTTTCCAACCAACAGATGCCAATGAAGAAGACATACACTCGTTAAGGCAACCAAACCAGTCCAACCCGCTTCAGTACGCAGAACTCCTATCAAACAGCACTCGAGAAGTTGCTCTGAGCTTACGAGCCGTGTTCAGCCCTTTACTTGCCAAGGGTCTGCTGTCCTATCTTGTATGGTGGGTGTGCACATCCTGGTTCGTTACATCTGTTTTTGGGGTAGTGTACCTCAAGATGTTCGACACGTACAACAGGTGAAAGGCATAGCTTCCATTTTTCCACACTCTTTTTGCCGCTACGCACGACTGATTCCGCATTGATCTCCGGCTTCCCTCAATTGTCACAGATCTGGAATCGCATAAATCCAAAGATGTGGACATAGCACAAAGACCAAGTGACGGAGGCTAAGCGAACGTGCTCCAGTTTAGAACAAAAGAGACAGGTCTAAACTGTGTGACTACCGATTCCTAAATCTAAACGCCGAATCGTGCTCAGTTACGCCCTTCTAATCCAGACTTTTTTGAGCCAAGGATGAGAGCAGCATTATTTTTTTCAAAAAAAGGAGCTGTTTTGCATGTGATTGTAACAAAGGTGAAGTTAGAATAAAGGAACGTTGAACTGCCGTTTTACAGATTGGACTTCATAAAATTTTCGTAAAGCTGCAAACCATTTCAGGAATTGTGTTAACCATTCCTTAGATCTGACTAAGTTGTTTTCGAGAGAAAGTGTGTTGGCAGGAATTGGTCTGCCTGATGAAACGTAACATGTCAAGCTTGAGTTTTTTTGTTCCTATGGATATGCTGAAGAAGTTGTCTCATTGTCATTGTTTTCAAAACACTTTAATTCGAAAGGTCAGTTCTCTGAATTTTGAGTTTTAGCACCAAAACCACACAGAGGCTCACTTTAACCCAACAAACACTTATGAAACAAAATTTTTAAAAACATGAAAAAATATTTAAACGTTTTCCTCTCGTGTTGCGCTAGCTTTCCGAGAAACTCCAGTTTAGAATGTTCATGTCACGTGCTGCATTGTACATCGGAGAAAGAGTGATGTTATGACGTCAGATACGGGAAAAACGGCACCAACTAGAAAGATTCTTCATTAAAGTGCGACATCGCACACAATTTAAGCTTTAACTTTCTCCTTGACTGTGCAAGCGAGCTTATGACGACAAAAACAGTTCAAGCGCTTGCTTACTTCCCCATAACCTACGTCAGACGTTACCTTCGCTTACCGCTGACAAGATGACAAGCGCCCGCACTCAACGATCCTAAACAACTAAAACGACCCGAAACGCACATTCAAACTCGAGTTTCTTGAAAAATCAGCGCGACCTGAGAAAAAAAAACTTTTAAATACGACCTCAACACTAGCCTGCGTGCAGACGGTTACAAAATATGCCAGTTTAGACCTTTAGACTTTACCCGGGGTTTAGTTCGTCTGTGACGCAGGCTACCTCAACACAAGGGGAGTCAGGATGGCCGAGTGATTAGCGCTCGTGCCTCCCATCTCTGTAGACCCGGGATCGAATCCTGGGTTTGCATGTGAGCAAATATTTGTCGATCTTCTTCTGATTCCGGGTTCTCCGGTTTTCCTCCCTCCACAAAATCGACTTTCACGCCAAGATCTGTGTCGTCGAGCGATTAAACATAAGCCAGTGGCTTGGGAGAATGGACAACCACTCCCAGCTTAACGACGATAAATAAAGTTAGTTTAGTTTTAGTTTTTTATAGAGTTTATTTAGAAAAGATTGTTTTTAGGGTTCAGTTCCCCTTGATAATTGAAGCAAATGGGATTTGAAAGCCAATCCTTGTCACACGGGCATTCAGTTAGCTGAGTTAAAAGTTTTGCCTCCAAAACTGCACTAAGGTCACTTAAACGGCGCAAAGCATCAAAATGAATCAGATGTAAATTCGAAACAAATTTAACTTGTATGAGAGGTGAGGGCCCGGTTGTTCAAAAGCCGGTTAACACTAGCCCAGTGGCCTAAAAACTATCGCAGTCAATAGCCAAGTGGCCTGAATATTAGGCTACTGGGCTAATGAGTGTTATATTCAGGCCACTTGGCTATTGACTGCGATAGTTTTTAGGCCACTGGGCTATTGAGTGTTCTATTCAGGCCACTTGGCTATTGAGTGTGATATTTTAGGCCACTAGGCTATTGAGCGTGATGTATTTGGCCACTGGGCTAATGAGTGTTATATTCAGGCCACTTGGCTATTGACTGCGATAGTTTTTTAGGCCACTGGGCTGTTGAGTGTTTTATTCAAGCCACTAGGCTATTGAGTGTGATATTTTAGGCCACTAGGCTAATAAGTTTTTTTTTCCATTTCCACCACTAGGCTATTGAGTGTTATATTTTAGGTCTTTTTGGCTATCTTGGGCCATTAGGTTAATAAGTTTTTCAATTTCCGCCACTGGGCTAGTTAGTAGGCCACTGGGCCATTGGAAAAGGCCACTGGGTCAAACATTTTTGTGCTTCAATCGTTAGATATTGTGCTAATAGTACTCAGGTAGTTCAATGGAGCGTTTTTCGGGGGAAATGTCTAGTGTCTAAGGTAAGCAAAGGTTTTCTAGTAGACACTAGTCATATTTTGTCAGAATTTTTTGTAGACTCAAAAGATATATTTTGTCAGAATTTTTTGTAGACTCAGAAGATTCATTTTAAATGAAATGTAATTTATTGTTAACAAGAGGCTACAGGTATAGCCTTCACTCGCGGCCCGTCTCATAGAGAAAACAGTCGAAATTCATTCAAAAACCGTTCAAAAACACCTTCGCTTCTCCTTCAAAGCGGAGACCTCGTGGGTGCTGCAATCTGGGTCACCTGTATACCATTTTGCACTTCTCTGGCTTAATTTCCCCAAGAACAGTCGGAGAGCAGAGCGCAAAAGCGAAAGGAGTCACACGCGTCATGATACAATCTCGTTCCCAGGCCCCCAACTGTAATTTTTTGTTTTACGCATGTGCAAAAGTTTTTCCCTACCCACGGTACCATGCGGGCGCGCGAGCAGGTCTCATGCGTTCTTTCGGGCCAAGAATAGTTTCTGGTAAACTAGTAAATTGATTAGTTGTGGTAGTAGAGGAGACTTTGTTGTTTCCACTCTCAGGGAATCATCGTGTGATCTTGGTAAGTCTCTTTCGTTTTAGATAAATTGTTTAGGCGACTTTATTTTGAGCTTGGTGACACAATGGTTCATTGACATTAAACACTCGGTCAGACATGGCATCGTCTACTTGCTATGTGATTACTCTCAAAGTCGGAATGTTCCAAAAACGACTTTGATTACGAAAGGAGTTCTTGTATGATTTGTGTCTTAAAACGATTAGATTGTAAGTTTTCACGGGAAGCTTTGACTTTGTTTTTGTATCGTGCATTTTGCGTAAACACGGCGGTTGGTATGGCATGAACACACGAGTGTTCTGTTATCTCTGAATCATACAGTTTGCTGTAAGTACTGCAAAGCTCTTTGATTGAAATAGCTTCAAAGAAGATGTATCTTTGCATGACAACATGTTGTATCGAAATCAATATTTGATAGACAGAAATCTATTTCGGTTCATTTTTCTTTGTTTTTATTATTCTTTTCGTTCTTTATGTTTCAAGCGTACGAAAAGGAGTTTATGGTGAAATGTTAACCATTGTTTTTAGTTATAATTGTTTTGTCAAAAGAAAGCCAATATCAGCATAGGAATCGAAAGGGTAAAGCGAAACTACAAAATGTTTAATAGTGCATTAATGAAAGTCGATTATTTGTTTCTTATTCAGTATTGTCAGTTCGCAGCACGCAACTGCTTGTTGCATGTTGGTTCACGTTTCTGCTAATGTGGGGTTCTTCCCTTTCTGAATTTTCCTTGTGTTTTAGTTTTTTCCGTTTTATTTTTATCGAACTTGTCGAGCTTGATGCAGGCTTTCAAGTGATCCTACTTTTCCTACTATTTCCTACTTTTTTTACCCTTCTCCTTTTATTCCTACTTTTGTCTTGAAATTCCTACTATTTCCAACTTTTTCCTACTTTTTATATGCCGCAATTTCAACAAATTGTGCAAGGTTGTGTCATGCAGGAATTGGAAGTAAGCTATGCAGGTGTTCAGGGTAAAAGCCTGGACCACATGTCGCAAGGAAGATTTCTTGACGAACAAATATTCATCTGGCATGTCCAGTCCAGATGGCTCACACTCATACAAACTGGAAACGAGTCACAGGCAGACTAGAAGCAGTTCATCAGTACTTCTTCAAAGATCTGTAGCAAAGGCTTCATTCTTATTCCTTCTTATAAGCCCTCAGTTGTCCTACTTTTCTCCTACTTTTCCCCTCGAAATCCTTCTTTTGTCCTACTTTAAAAAGAATTTTGGTCCTACTTTTCTCCTACTTTTTCACCTGGGTGAGCTTGAAAGCTTGTTACTGTCATTTAATTATAACCCCAGCAAATCAAGTTTAAATTCTGTATCAAACTTGACAAAATTTTCGAAGCATTATTTTTCTTCTCAACCACAGTATCGAGTAGATGAAACGAACAGTTAAAAGTTGGTCCATAACTTAATTATGGTGTCAAAGCTGCTTCGGTTAAGGGATAATATAAGGATCCAGTAATAAATTTTTTTTTTTTTTTCTAGCTGAAAAGCCTACAAAGGAGGGAGTTGTTGTGTATAATCAACTTTATGAGAATCAGGCTTCTACAAGTTAATCATGAGTTCAGAGATGAAACCTTCCACAGACAAGAAAGATGATAAAGACAGAGATAGACTACCTGTCAAGCGAGGTCAGAATCCTGTTTATGGAAATGAAACCAATAGAAATGACCCTCGCTCACTGCGCTGTCGAGTGTTCATAGGAAATTTACCAACTGAAAAGATGTCTCGTCAAGATGTTGAAAAAATTTTTATGCGGCACGGCAAAGTTACTGGAGTTTCAATCCACAGCAACTTTGGTTTTGTGCAATATGCAGATGAAGCCTCGGCAGATGCAGCTGTTGCAAAAGAGCATGGCGAAATACTGTGTGGGAAAAAGATTGGTGTGTGACTTAAGTATAATTGGTTTAAGATGTTAGATATACTTTAGATAGTCAGTAAAGTGTAGAAAAGTAAATAATCTACACGCTTTTTTGTAAGAACCAATAAATTTGGCCAAGGCTCATTACTCTTGATTTTTTTGTGGTTTGAGGCTCAAAGTGCTCTTAATTGTTCTTATTTCTTTGTGTGGTTAAACTGAAGAAAAACTAAGTCTAAAGTATTGCATTATACAAACTGGAAAACAAGTTTGTTCCATTCATCCTTGCAGATTATCGCGGATTCATAGCTGAGTCATTTTTTTAAGATGATTTCCTGTGTAGTAATGATAAACTGCAAATGTTTCATATTCATTCTGTATTGTTCAGTTAAAAACTAAAGTTCGGTAAAGTTTAAACTAAAATCAGCAACCAAGGTTGAGTCTCAGCTTGCTTTTAAATGGGTCAGTCTGAGCCTTGCTGTTCTTATAAAGTTGTTCTTTAAAGAAAAAGCATGTGCTATCACAAATTTGACTATTTTCTCTCAGACAGGCAGTCATAAGCTTATTTATGAATTAATAGTTTATGGAACTGAATGTAAGAATCCCCTGATTTCTGGCATGTAAGAATGATCAGAAGTTAAAGCTCTAATATATAATTTGTAGAAAAAGGTGTTATATACTATACAGTGTTTTACTGTAAAATATGTCACTTGTAGATTTCATGTGAAACTAAATCTGCTATATGAGTGACATGTTTTCCATATCCTCACTAGTGAAGATATCATGACGTCATTTCTTTGTTTTTCCTGCTCATTTCAGACAGTGGAAACAAACACATCTATAATTTTATAATAACGATAAGAAGTGCTTCCTTTTTGTTTTCGTGAACAAGGTACATGTGATTCCAGGAGGTACTCGAAAAATAAAATTACACATCACTTGGTGCAAACATACAAAGCTTAATGGAAAAAAGATTTCACATTTGCTCACTTTTGAAATCTTTTTTTTCTACACAAAGATAAACTTTAATGTTTGCATGATTGTGTAATATCCTCTATATATAGATAAATAAATTTATGAATTAAATTCTAGGATTTTTCCCTTAACTAAAAATAATTATATGTTTGTAGTGTGCAGTAAAGATACTGTTTTTGTCTTTCATGTGTGAGGATATTGGTGTTACCATGGTTACTAACATAATAAGTCAATTACTCAAGAGTTTGTTCTTGTTAGTAAGAAAGGTAAAACAAAATAGATTAAAGGGAGTTTAACAAATATTCAAAACAACTTAAAAAATAAATAGAAAGAGAAAAAAGGAGAGCAGCAATCTTAGGGATAACTTAGTGAAGTGTCTCTCTTGAACACAGACTGATCTTTTGCATTTAGACTCAGCTTTATAATGCCTTATGTGAAGTTGCCGTAGGTTATGCCATAAACTAAGAGCTAAATTTCTTGAGAATTGTAAAAGCTTTTTTAAGTAGATTGTAGTAATCATTAGTTAGCGTAGCTTACGTGTTTATACTGTTAGTTGAAGGTTTTTCTATTATATGATTTTTAGAATTAAAACGTTAGTGTTCTTTGTGCTTAAATTCCAATTCTAGTAATCACAACATTTAGCATTTTTTATCAGATGTAAATTTGGCTGGAGATAGAAAGAAACCAGACAGACGAGGCCCTCCCCCTCCTCATCCTCGTGATTCGCATGAACCACCATTTAGAAGAGAGAGAGATTTTGATGACAGAGAGAGAGACAGGCTTAGACGATCTCCTCCAAGAGAAAGAAACAGGTTTGAAGATTATGACAGTTTCCCACCACGGTTTGAGCGGCCCTTTGATCAGTTTAGACGTTCACCATCACCTGGCCGAAGGCGAGAAGAGCATTTTGCAAATCCACCTCATGAACGAAGAGAGGGTGGCCCATATGAAAGAGACAGGTTTAGAAATGAACCAATATTTAGAGATCGAGAACATTTTGATAGGCGAGATGGACCTGGAGACCTAAGGGATTTACCACCTGACAGAAGAGGGCCCCCACCAGATAGAAGAGATGTTATGCCAAATAGAAGGGGATTTTCTCCAGAGAGAAGGGATTTCCCTCCGAGCCGCAGAGAAATGCATCCAGATTCAAGGGATTTTGTTCCAGAAAGAAGAGATCTACCTCCAGAAAGAAGAGATATGCTGTCAGCTCGAAGAGGAGGATCACCAGGAAGAAACAGGAGGGAACTTCATTTAGATGAAAGGGACAGCCGCCCTCCTCCAAGAAGAGGAATGTCTCCTGACAGAAGAGATTTTCTACCAGACAGAAGAGACAGTCAGTTACCACGCCATCATGACGATCAATATGAAAGAGACAGGAGAGATTCCTATGGTCGACTGGACCCTTACTATGACCAACCTGATTATCGTAGAAGTGATTCCCACAGTCACAGTTATGATGACTACCCGCCTTTAAAGCGACCTCGCTCAGACTATGATGAAAGAGAAACATATCACAGTAAACCGGTTCAGGCACCCACAGATTGCGTTATTCTCGTCATCAACAAACAGCAACGGTAAGTTGCCATAACTGTGATTGTTTTGGTGAGCGTCTCGTGGTAATCTCTTGAAACTGAACCTGCATGGGATAACCAGTAAACTAAGTACTTAAGGCAATCTTAATAATAATAATAATAATAATAATAATAGCAATATAAAAATAATAATTTAATAATAACGATGCTAAATATATTAACATTATATTCAATAAAAAATGTTTCTTCAACTGTTTGTTACAATTATAATATGTGAAAAAAGGTGACTGTTAATATGAAGAAAAGTATAAGTTTATATTTGATGAAATTTACTCATACTTCAAAGACCTGCTGCACACACTGAAAGTCTGCCAACCCTCCAACCCAACTCTCTCCTTGATGAATTTCATTATACAGCTTTTACAAGGCTTGCAAATACAGATATAAAACTAACAAAAGGGATGTGGCTTGGCTCACACAACAGAGCATGGCTCCAAATTAAATATGGTTGAAAAAAAAAAACATAAAATAAACAGGTTATATCAGCAGTTGGTGACACATTAAGAGCTGTACACAGTAAACAGACCTATATTACCACCATTGCTGTATTGCTTTTTAAAGCAATCTTAAAATCTTAAAATATTTTAATCCTGGCATTGACTGCTATACTAGTTCATGACTAACAATGCTTATTGTTCAATCACACTTCCTTTACATGCCTTCAAAATTTTGGTAGAGGCCATTGGTAAAACCTGGCAGGAAATCTATATTTTAAACATTTGAATGGTATTTGAGTTGTGATGATCAAACCAGTTTTTATCCTGATGAACACAGTTTAAACTAATATTTCATTGTTATTTTGAATTTTTGGTGTTTTAATCTTGCTGGTTCTTCTTATGGTTATCAAGACAAGATAATTATGTTTGTTAAAAGTGTATTTTTTTTCTCTAATTGCATTTAGACCATTGATATACTTTGGCTGTGCCAAATTAAAAAGCATTACATAGTTAGAATCCCTTATCAAAGAGTTTTCAAGTTTTGAAAATTAAGTGGTTTTAATGCAACTTTGCCAAATTAAAAAGCATTACATAGTTAGAATCCCTTATTAAAGAGTTTTCAAGTATTGAAATTTAAGTGATTTTGTTGCAGAGGGTATGCAGAAATGGTTGAAAGGCGTTTGCGAAGCCTTGGGTTGGTTGTAGAACATCAGTACCTTGGAACAGTTGCGCTTACAGAGACCTTAGATGAAGTTGCCCGTCGAGGAATCCTATATGCAGTAGTTGTAACCAGTCAGCATGAAGTTCATCGATCAGTTACGGTGAATATCCTTCATGGTACTCCACAAGGTAAGCCGATGACTTAATATTCAAATGCTGTTTAACTCGTTAGTTCTGTGTGAGGACAAGCGCAACAATCAAGAAATGATAGGTTAAAGCTAAATTGTAACACTATAATAAATGCTTAAATGAATAATCTTAAAAGAAATGTAAACTCTTTGAAGGAGGTTGCCTTTCTTCCAAATTGTAATTTAATAATTGTAGACTGATGTAAGTTTTTGTTCATCAAGCATTCACTCTTCTTATAGCTTTTATTCATTTTGATATTTTCTCCATTATTTGTTGGTTTATTAAAACTTTGTTTTATAACAAAGTTGACTTGGTACTGGCAGTACTAACATTAAGAATAGATTATATTCATTTGGTAAAATTATTTATAATCCTTTTTTAGAATTCAAACAGGGCTTGAAAACAATTTTGTTTTTGAAGTCATGTCTACATCTATAGCTTTTAGCAGATTGAAGTAGAAATGCTTCCTAGATTTGTTTACCCAAAAGAGCAGACAAGCTTCATTTGTTCATCTTATTGTTTATCAGTATTTTTATCAAAAACAAAAACTGTAGCTCTTAGTTAATCAGTTGCAAACATTCCTCTTAACTTTGTAGTACTTAGCCAGCTGGCTAGAAGCTCAAAAATTTGCAGCCTTGGCTAGCATAGGTGCAAGTTGGAGCCATGGCCAGCTATTTGAATAGTGGTTTAATGAATTTTCATGTTGCCATGTTTACATAACTTTGTTAGGTATCAAATTCTATTCACTTTAGATGCATGGACTCAATCAATTTGTATTCAAAATATTCATTTCAAATTTTGCTTTGGGGAGTTGTACAAATTCCAATTGAAAAAGACAAACTAAATTGTCTAGGATAATTCATGACAAGTAAGAGATAACCTTAATTCAACCCTCTGACATTTCTTAGCATAGTTTAAGAAAGTTATAATTTTAAATTTATAACAAACTAAGTTTTTAGAGAACGTTGTACTTAAAAGGTGATAAATAATTTGGCATTTGTGGTTTTTTTAGTGTGATACTTTTTAGCATAGAAAATATAACATACAGGACCCATAAATTTTCTTAGGTGACAACTAAACAGCCATTATTTTTTAAACTTTAACATAAAATTTGCCTTAAACTTTTTGACGAAAGAGCCAACACTCTAAATAACAGAAACTATCCAAGATTGGTTGGGAAGTTATTTTATTCATACCCTGCGACACAAGGTAACAACTTTTAACTAAGTGCCAAACCCTTTTGTCTAGTCATGCATTCAAACACTCACAGCATAGTCTGTACTTCCTAAATGTTATTGTGTCAAACATATTTTAGTGTTCACTTTCTCATTCAATTACACTCTGCACTCTTTCTTGCTTTTACATAATTTATATAATTTATTACCTTACATAAATACATGTATTAAATGTCATATTTACCTTACATAAGTACATGTATTAAAAATCATATACAAAATTAAACAAAAACATGCAGTTCAGTTGGAGCAATTTACTTTAGCTTCATAATGCAAAGTGAAAAACATGTAGGTACGACTTTGAATGCCTTCAAATTCAGAAACTACAAATCTGATGTGAATAGGAACTAAAAATCTATTGAGCTTGCCATCCATTACAACAAAATTCCTCATGATTTTTCAGATTTCAGTTTCATTGTCATGGAGAAAATTATTAACACCGATGGGGGTTTAGATGGAATTTTATCAAAGTGGGAGGGAATACTGGGCAGCCAATTATGCACATTGCAGCCCTCTGGTCTCAATAAGCACTGAAAACTCAGATAGAAAAAAAAGCATCAGTTTAATAGAATTATGCTTTGTAAGTCCCTTCATAGGTTTGGGTACTATTATAGTACTTAAAGATACATTACAGGTGTGCATAGCAGTTGTGAGAATGATTTACTTGTTTTAGTACTATTATCTAGCAAATTGAGTCATGAATAGAATCGGAATGTGTTGTATGCAATTTTTTTGTTTATTTTTTTTTGTTACTGTTATACAAGCCATGTTAAATCATTGTCACCCACAAGTATAAATACTGGACTTCTGTAATACAGTATTTCTCTAGGTTTTTAACTTATAAACATTATTAATGTTTAAAACTGAAGATGGCTGAATGGCATAAACATTTCTAACTAAATCCACTGGACCTTTGAGAAGTTTGTCTTCCTCTTCTTCCACTTAATATATGTGGTGATGTAATGTCAGTAACGATTGCAATTTTGTAATGCTGAAGCTTTGAAGAAATGCGTGCACAGATGTTTATGTTTTACAATAAATTAATTATTCAAAGCTCAAAGTTCGATCATTTATACCTACAAGGAGTGTCTTTTTTCCATGTCTGCAAGGTGATACAAGTTCGTTTGTGTGTTAACATTTGCCATCTGAGGATGAAATAATATAAAAAAATTTATCTGTTATATTGTAGCATTTGGATACATTAAAAAAATTATTGGCCTTTGCCAAAACCACCTGAGAAATACTAAATTATATTCTCTGCTCTCACAGTTGTCACAGATACTTGCTCATCTCGGTTTTGAATCCTCGCTATATCGACCTAAGTCTCTTAAAATTCACAGATATTGTCAAATTACATATGAACTTGTTTTTTTAAGAAAATCTTCATAGCGGCAAAACTAACAAATAAGATCTTTCCTATGTGGATGACCATCATAATTACTCTAACTGTAGTGTTACAAATGAACCAACCTCATTGAAACCATTCAGAACGAATATACAAAAATTGTTCTACAATTCTTGGCTCACACTTCTGGAACAATATTCCATTATCAGTTAGATCAAAACCAACAAAACAGCTTTTTAAAAAGCACCTCAAACAGTTCTACCTTTCTCAATATTAACAAACACTCAACTCTGAGTGTTGTTTCATTTAACTTGCATATTTAACAATCTTGTATATCAGCTTATCCTTTACCTTAAGGAGGAGAGAGTGGTATAATATATACATGTATACCTATATGTATATCCCTCTCTCCAGCTCTTTTTTCCATCATTAAAAATACTTTTAAATTTACTACTACTGTTAAAGTTAAAGGGCACACTATTAGTTATCTATATAGTGCCCTATCTTTTTTCGCTTATGAATTCTGTTATCTACAAACATTATATTTTGTGAATATAAGTAAGAAAAGAGATGAAATAAAATATAAAATATATACAAATATAATGGATTTTAGTTGCTGGTAAGACCTATTTACGTGCCCATCTTTTTACAAGATTTGACTGTAGCTTTGTGGTAAACAACTTCTTTAAGCAGACTCTCGCCATTTGTATTGGGCAATCATCTTGGTTATGGCAGTTACACATTTATGTGGTATAACTTCTTTCGGATGGCTCGGTTTTCTCCAGAATGGCTTTGTTGTATGGCAATTTCTAATTTTTGTTTATGCCCGGTTCACATTTGTAGCTTATATGACTGTGTTCCTGTTCAATATTTTCGTCAATTTATGGCCAGTTTGGAAACATATTGATTAAATTGATGATCGCTCTTCTTACATTTGTTTTGACGTTTGTGTCAAATGGTGGGTTAACCAAGGTGTATTTCTACATCCTCTTCTTTGATTGTCTGCAGGTTTTTGCTGTTTAAGTTTAACTGTGTAGAAATACTAGCACTGATGTAGTTTCTCGGTATGGGCTTGGTATTGCTTCATTAAAATTGATGTCTTTTTCTTAGAAGAAATTTCAGACAGCCTTGGTTGATAGCTTCTTGCATTCTTCAGAAGTAATTCATCACTTTATTAATAGTTTAATGCATCTGAAAAGTTTAGTGCTTAGATTTTTTACCGAGTACTTAGTGTTTATATATATGTATAATAATTTAAAGTTTAATGTAAAATAATATAACATAATAGGCAAGCGAAATACCACAGCAAAACTGGGCTGGCCAGATACACCTGGTATCTTGAAGAAAATAACGACACTTTTGACTAAAATGGGGCATCAAAGCATGGGCATAACAATAGAAGCAACTTTTGAAACAGACTTCAACATTCTTAAAACCAATAAAACTTAAAGCCTATGCGTCATCAAAACTGCTCGTTAAAAAGCTGCTACAAAATCCAATATCGGGTCATGGTAAAGCTGAACTGTTTTCCATCAGCACAAAACAGCATGTATTTAGTATTTACTGTGTAATATGTTTACTGTATTTGCATAATGGGCCACATTTGGGGATTATGAATATAAACAAAAAGTCATTTTAGATTTTAGATTTATCTTCAACATTTTTTTCCTCTTCTGTCATGTATACATAGTAAAACTCTTTTAGTGAGAGAAAAGTGACAAATTACCAAACACCGTACTTGAAGTCATATTCTAGGTTGTTTTATGGTTAGTTTGGCAGTTACCATGTGAAAGTGGAGGAAAGAGTGAACTCTGCTTGCAGTGACCTTCAAATTTTCCTGACAAACTAACTTCCTCACTTGTTAGCTAAATTAGACCATTAGTTGTTTCTTATTTTTTTTTTTTTTTTAAATTTTATCTTCCTGTACTTGTTGGCTCTATCAAGATTAGTTTAATTTTGATCTTAAAACAAAAATGAATGTGTGTATGTTTTTTTTTATCTATCAAAGCTAAATCTTGCGTTTACAATATTCTGTTAGTGTGTAAGCTCTCCATGCAATGTAACTTTTTTTTAAGTTTTAGCCTCGGATTGATTTTACTCAAGCAATCCTTTTAGCTTGGTTTATGATATAGAACGAATATATAACAATCATAAAACGAATGCGTGCGCTCTGTTTAGTAATAGAAACATATATGAACTTTTTTGTTCTCAAAAGAAGTGCTTAGAAAAACAAGCTGCAGGCCAGGTTTTCTCACACTTTTTGAGTGAACTAAAAATTTCACAAGTGTTTCTATCAATGAACAGAGCAAGTGTGCGAGTTTTATATTTCTTTTATAAAATAAGGCACACAAACAGCTGATAAATCCCTGCGATGATGTATGCAAACACACTCTATTAATACTTAGAGTGCGTCACCACAGCCAATCAGAATGCGCGTTATAGATCCTTTATCTTATAAAATATAAAAGATATTGATCACCATTGTGAAATGTCGTGTATAAGGAGCCTATCTCTACTGAAAAGTAGCTTTACAAAATTGATTAAAATACAAACAAAACACTTGTTCACATCTCCTTGTTATAGCTACAGCAACAAACTCAAGTGGTGATAAAGTAAACGACATTATTTAATTTTAGGAATTGTTTCTGAGTGCATCAAAAGTACAAATGAGTGGTTTTGAGCTCAAGGAAGAAGGTTAAAGAAACAGTACGAGCAAAAAATAATTTAGCTTAACTTCTATAAAATATTGCACAGTTTGTAGCGTAGTAATGTTACATACACACTCAGTAATCTAGTAGTACAATCTTTATATTAATAGCTTTAGTAGGGCATATTTCTTCCCCAATAATATAGAGATATTTAAGTCATTTTCTTGCTCTGTTTTTCGATAGAAGCAGCTGTAAAGTTTTTAGTTCACGAAAGAAATGCTAAATTGCACTTTTTGAGTGAACCAATAAATTTACAAGTGTTTTTTAAAGAACAGATCAAGCAAACGACTTTAATTTTTCTCCAATAAAATAAAACATATAAACAGCCGAAAAATCTGTGGATGATGTGAAAAGATACACTATATATTCATCTTAGAATCCATCACCACAGCCCATCAGAACATGCGTTATACCTGTTTTATTTTTTAACTAAAGACATGATCGAAATAAGAAGTATTTATCTTAGAAAATAGTTTTTTATCTACCAACGAAACGGCGGACGAAATATGATGATCTGCTTCATGACAATCCTTAACGACTCTGTACTCAGATTGATCTAAAAACATTATTTAAAATAATACGCTGTGTTTATCCACATCATCTTTTGTTCATTTAGGGTGAGGGAGGTCACTTAAACAGCTAGAGAAAATAACAAAACAGTACTGTCATTCTTAACTACATTTAAAATCAAACAACAACAACTACTCTATTACAACTTGACCATTACATTTTCATTAACCTTTAAGTTTTTTTTATTACATTTACTGTTTAATGCACGCTTAAAACATTATTTGTAACTATTCAAAATAAATGTAGTGAGCTTGGCCCATGGCCAATGATCATGTGCAAGGTCCTTTTAAAACCAGGCTTGCTCACTTGAAAGAGTACCTGCTTCTGCTGGGGGCATTTCCTTGACAGAAATAGCGTCCTTGGGTAGTTTCTAAAACAAATGAATGTAATAGAATCAGGGGCTTTACACCACTGTTAGGAGCAACTAAGTGCGGCCAAATGGACAGGTTCCTATTAATCAAAGGTAGAGAGAAATAAATAAGGTGCTCTAAGTGTTTTTTTGCGTTGGATCTTTAAAGTGATGTGTTCTATACAGCGAGGCCTTTTTGTTGGTAATGTCGAAAAAAAACTCAATGTAACTGCACAGTTTACCATTTTGTGTTACAACGCTGCAAGAACGAGCAGCAAAAGGGTTTTGTTTTGTTTAATGTCTGCTTTGCCTTTTCTTCCTTTTTTTCCATGTGACTTTTCAAATTGTGTAATCTGTACTACGTCTGTGTCTAGCTGTGTGCGAAAGAATAATTGCGTTTGCTTCCAGATTCGTGTACGCCTAAGAAAGCAGATAAGCTTCAATTTTTCATCACATTGGTTATAATTTTATTAGAAACATTAACTCGTAATTAATTCGTCGTAACAGTTCACCACAATCTTGTAACAGCCAACTGGCTACAAGTTCTAAAAATGTAGTATAAAGGGTTCATATTTAGTAGCATTGGTCACCCATTGGTGACAATTTGGAGCCCTGTTCAGACTGTCTTGAGTGTAACATAAATAAAGCGCCTGACGAGCTGCGTTTACTCTAACAAACAGTGTTAAACAAAAGTGGCCTGGTTTGGGTTTGCATAAACTTACATAATGAGGAGTAGCATTGTTTCTGTGAGTACTTCAGATTGCCTGACCCTACCCAATTAAAAATAAAAAATAGCGAAATGTTGTTTTTCTCTACACTGCTACTCCTGCAGATTTCAGACAACCAAACCAGAACTACCTATTCTAGATCTTAAATTAAACTTAGAGTTAACTTGTTGCTGTAAAGAACCTTTGAGCAATACTACCTTTCAGGATGAACATTTAAGACGGAAATAAATCACATTCTTTTTAGCAGTTTGATAACCTTGTAGCTTTAAAGCTGCGAGCCTTTGTTCACTTTATGTTTTTTTATAGTCTAATGTAAACCAATGTAATCTTGTTCTAATGTTGACACTTAAAATTTAGAAGTTTTACACTTATTAAATTTTAGGACAACGTAATTATTTGTTTTGCAATTCGTAAGTCGATAACGTGATGATAATGATGATGATGATGATGATAATAATAATAATAATAATATTAATAATAATAATAATAATAATAATAACAATATAAATCATTAGGGTTTTCTTCTTAAATATTAATATAATGAGAAAGGCAGTGGTAAGACAGCGAAAAGCTTTTGAGATTGTTTTTAGGTATTTTATGGTTGTTATTTACCTGGATGCTCTTAAATATCAATAGTTGATAAAATCCACCAGTTACTACTTACTATGACCAGCAAGCACTTAAGAATGATTTCCAAGATTGAAATGGCTCTGCTTTTGTTTGTTGTTTTCGAACAATATATTGGTGTCATGTCAAAAAGGTGTTCATTTACAAGATGCAGTATGTATTAATTCGATAGTTTAATTCACTAATTTTAACATTTCATTTCCTATCAATTGTATTTTCAGTCTACGTTCCAATGGCGCTTCATGAGCTTTATAATTTTAGGAGTACGTTTTTTGTTTGGGAATCTGTCAAGATGGCTTTTTGCATCTTCATGTTTATGTCTCAAGTAAGAACTTCCTGCTAAGAGTCAATTCCTACAAGGAATTTTTTTTGGGAGAACAAAAGTGTTTTTGTCTAAATGCCTGCTCAATGCTTCTGCCCTTTTTAGTGGCATTTTTTGTTGGCATAAATTTTACACAGGGAATGGCAGCAAAAAGGTAATCGCCCTTGCTCCAAAAAGTTTTATTACAAATGGTACATCCTTTTTATCTTTTTCATGCATTTCCAAACCTCAATTGTTCCGAAAAAGAAGCAATTAATGTTGGACTACAGCGGACATATTTTTTTTTGTCATCTGCCGAGGAGAACATGCTAGTCAAGCCTTCTTTTTTCAGGAAAGGAAGGAAAAGTTTTTTCCATCATTCATTTCCATATACTTAAATATGCATATTTTGTTTTTACACAGAGCACAGAAATATGCCTCTTGAGGATGCTATTAAGCTCGTGGGACAAAATTTCGATCAGTATATGGCAGATCTGCGTGAACGGTCACAAAAACAGCCAGGTCTGTCTGATGCTGGCTCATTTTCTAGTAGTAGTAGGGCTGACGAGAAGCCCACCCCTACTGTCAGTAATAGCACTCCTACAACACAAGCCAATGTAAACCCGGATGTCAGCCAACTGTTAAGTGCTGCCGCAGCAGGTAAATCCCTCACATCCAGCGATTTGTCCAAACTCATCAGCAGTTTGTCTCAGCAACAGGAAAAGCTTGCGGCTCCAGATTCTGGAACTTCTAACGGATCAGGAGGTAACCTATTCAACATTCGCTGTTTTTTTCGGCAACGAACTTTGAAAGTTTTTGCCAGTTTTTTTATTGGATGGCCTGGTGTTGTCAAACAGCTTTTTTTTGTCGGCGCTAGCAATCCAATTCTTTAGTGAACGCCTTCATAAATACTCTCTAGGGATCTTGTAAATTATATATTCAAAGAGCACAGTCAAGCTATGTAGTATTGAGAAATCACTGACTTTGTTGCAACTGTAAAACAAAAGTGAAATATTAGAAAAAAAATTGAAGATTTTCAGTTTATTTTATAAAACGTAGATTTTTTTGCAAGGGTGTTTTTTTTTACTGGTTCCAATTTAAGGATTATAACTTTTTTCTTTTTCAATCTATTTTTGGCTGAAAGTGTACGAGTTATTTTGAGTTAAAGTCGTGATTATTTTCCTTCTTATTTTTTTGGCTGGAAGTGCACGAGTTGTTTTGAGTTAAAGTCATCACTTTACCTAAAATTTTGGTTAGGTTTGTCAAGTGAAAGTAGCCAGCCTTCAGCGGACCAACAGTCGATTGCAAAGCAACAAGCCGACCTTCAAGCCAAAATCTTAAGCATACTCAACCCTGGAACGTCTACTAAGAGCACAGCTGCAGTTGCTGTTTCCGCAAGTAAGACCTATTCGTCGGGATCAGCATATGGTTCATCGCACTCAGTTAGTGCTGCACAAACATCGAAAGCTTTGTATTCAGCAGCATCAACCACACCAGTCAACACGCAGAAACAATCATCCTACTCATTTTCTGCGTATGGCACAAACTCCGCTTCAACAGGAGCTATTGCGCCAACAGCTACAGCCCCCCTGTTCCCAGCAGCAAGAGCTGCATCCATTTCTGGAACCAGTGGCTTTGATAGTAGATCACAAGCAGCTACTTCGATGGTTCCGATTCAACCCATCATGCCCGCCGCCGTTCTGCCAAGACCTGCAGGGGCCATCAGTGTGTCCTCATATGGTAGTGTCTCTTCTGCACCTCGAGTCACTGCGCCACAGTTCGCTGCTACTCATCTGGGAAGTCAATACAGCAAACCCACTTCATCCATAATGACCAAGCCTCAAACGCCTGCTTCAGTCACTGCATATTCTTACAGCAAAGCAGCTACCCTTAGTAGTTACTCAGCACGAGGTACAGCATCTAGCAGCGCAGTGAGTCAGCAACCTCAAATGACCAGTCAGCCAA
This sequence comes from Hydrozoanthus tunicans, assembly GCA_026413305.1. NCBI lineage: Eukaryota > Metazoa > Cnidaria > Anthozoa > Zoantharia > Hydrozoanthidae > Hydrozoanthus > Hydrozoanthus tunicans. Next base: position 26,681 of record JAOBAT010130186.1, read on the forward strand.
GTGCTGGACAACAGACTACGGCAGTTATTAGCAATGTTGGAACTCTAACCAATGTTGCTCGGGTAAATCCTCCAACATCTAGTCCCTACCCAGCACGAGGAGCTCTTTCAGGACGTGGAACCCCATCCATGAGGGGAATCTCATCTGCAAGGGGGGTCCCTTCTGCAAGGGGGATCCCTTCTGCAAGAGGGGTTCCATCAACAAGAGGCACTCCACCGACGAGAGGTGCTCCTTCCAGCAGAGGAACTTTGGCCATGCGGGGTACCCCACAAACACAAAGCAGTAGAGGACTTCCGATGACAAGGGGTGTGCTTTCTGCTCGTGGTGCAGCCTCATCTCGTGGAAGTGTTAGCAATCCAGCTCTACAATCGCAACAGAGATTGCAAAACAGCCGCGGTGGTTTTGCTGGTCAAGGCGGTGGCAGCTCAACCCCACACCGTGGTGGTTCAAATGGGCCAGGCGGCCATATGAGGGGTACCCTTAGTGGTAGGGGTGCACCTCAAGGGAGAGGAGGTATGCCCGGAAGAGGTACTACACCAATGGTACGTGGGAGGCCGGCAGCCGGCAGAGGAATCCCAAGAGGAGGAGTACGCCCAAGAGGCAGTCCAATTAGCACCGTCATGGGGCGAGGAGGAGTTGGGCCGCGCATGGCTCCACCACATTATCAAGGTTACTAAGAAAGTGGAACATGTTAGGTTGAACTGTTCACTTATTTTCAGTTTTTTTGTTAGCCTTGCTCTAACCAAAAAAAAATGAACGCTAGTTAAGTTCATTAGAGGCTTTATGATTTCAGTTTAGATAACAATTGCCTTTTTAAGGAGTTGGGCCACGCATGGTTCCACCACATTATCAAGGTTACTAAGAAAGTGGAACATTTTAGGTTGAACTGTTCACTTATTTTCAGTTTTTTTGTTAGCCTTTCTCCTTTCTTTATGATTTCAGTTTAGATAACAGTTGCCTTTTTAATGATGAGGTTATTTAAAAAAAACTTGTTATTTTTTTTGCAAGTAACGTTGAACTGCATGACTGAAGGATTTGTGTTTTGTTGATTACTAGGTTTGCTATAGCAACGTAATAAATTCTGTGTTTCGTGAGAAAGAAACGAAGAAACGTTTCGAAAAGTGTAGGTGGTAGCATGTCTTTTCATCCATGATTTTCAAGCAGTTGTTTTCAAAAATGTTCTTTAAGAGGCTTTTTTCATAAAAACGTTAAGCACAAACTGAACTGGTGCTGTCTTTCTTGTTGATTAATTTTGAAAAGCTAGCTAATGTTTTTAGAGATGTGTTGTCACATGACATCGTTAGTAATTACAAAAGCTTTACCTAATAGGCTTTTTGAACAAACGCAAGATTCAATTGATGTAGTCTAATTTTTACAGCAAATTACAGTGTTAAACACAGACACCGGTCTAGGATAAACCTAAGATCTAGATCTTATTTTACAACCTGTTAACATGGTTGCAATCTTTTAGCCTTTTATTTGCCTAACCACCCTTGGAAAATGCGAGATCCTCTTTTAGGGATGTTGATTCTTGTTGACAATAAAAATTACTTTGTAGAACAATGGTGGTGTTTGACAACAACAACAACAGCAACTTTATTATACAACTTGACTAGTACATTTGTCATTAAATTTACGTTTCTTTTTTTTTTTTTTTACATTGGCTTTGATATGCACAGACAATATTTGTTTCTATACTAAACCAGGAACTGGTAAACTTTTCAGGTTTCGAGCAGTCTCCTGTTTTATTGAGTTTTAATATAATGTGAGGTACTACACCAATGGTGAGTTACAGTGGTCAAATCTGAGATACAAAGGGTGATAAAAGTTATTGGAAAAGAAGACAAACTTGTGGTGCTTAAGGACAAAACACGTTGCTAAAGTTAAGAATTTAAGAAGGGGATTGCAAAAAATGGTGACGTAATATGCAAAATCAAGCCTCGGTTTTGTGTAAAGATGGTTTCACCACGCCTATGAGTTGAACGTTGATCACGCGGTAAAATTAAAATTTGAATTTGTCTATTTAATTTTAATTTTGATAATAATTTATATATTGAGATATTCACCCACTGAGTCAACCCTGTGGATCAGATGGATTATTTAAGTGTCAAAAACTCCGAGCAAGTCGTGTTTCAAAGAGCCGCGTAGGGCTTTCCAAAATTCGGTTAAGCATCAAGTCAAATTTATTTTTGAACACAATTTTGAAGTAGTCACTTGGTACATCACAATGTCATGCATTGCAAAGATTTGGTGTCTGTGGTGCATGCTGTAAATCATTGTATTTATTAGCAATCAGTACTTGTTTTTTTTTATCAGTCGAAAGAAAGGTCGACCTCTGCAATCTACTTCCAACTTAGAAGCCTCTGGAAACTTCGTTTAACAACTAAGGGTTTACTTTTAGTTTTAATTAAAGGATATCATTTTATTCAAGTATTTCTATCGAAAATATAAACCGAAATATCTACCTACAGTTAACAAACGTCAAAGCTTGCCCAGAAGCGAATGAGTCACGAATGGGTTTGACCTATTGCCTAACTGTTTATTTCAAGATTTCAAGCTCTGAATCATCTTAAATTTCTTGGTCGATGGGAAACATCGGGATCCGTGCTTAAACCAAATTCTAAAACGCAACTCTACCGTTTATTTTCCAGTTGTTTTTAGAAGAAACAAGGTACTGAACTAGAATAAAACTAGGTTGTTACAGCAATTGCCATGTCAGATCACACCACATCTGTTGTCCTTCGTGATTTGTTTAAAACATCGTTTTTGCGCGGTAGACACTCGGATCAAATTAGATTGGTCCAGCCATTGCCACATCAGATCGCATCACTTCGTCCAGCTCGATTTGTTTAAACCATCTTTTGTGCGGTAAACACTCGGATCGAACTAAATTGTTACAGGCATTGTAACGTCAGATCACACCACTTTGTCCAGCGCGACTTGTTTGAACCATC
>JAOBAT010130187.1:0-12475 GCA_026413305.1 Hydrozoanthus tunicans
AAGTCTGGCTCAAACCCACCCAAATTTTACGGATTGGCAGCAGATTTTAGAAAAATGCAAATTTGTCGGAACCACTCATAAGAGTGGTTCCGACGATTAAAATTCCATCAGATGAAAAATTTAAACGTTAATATCTAAAGAACAAGGAAAGATTTTAGCAACAATTTTTCACCGCTGTTCCTCATTTAACAACGTCTATCCATTGAAATTATGAAAATTTTCACTTCATATGCACTTTAAAGTAAATAGGCTGTTATTGGTTGGGTCGTAATTTTTATAATTAGTTAATTATTCATGGGCCTGTGTGCCGTTGACACTACAGTTTTAATGGATCAAAGCTAGCATGGAACACACTTTCAGAATTCAAGTTCTCTTGCGGAACCTAATATCTGATAGGCAATAGGGGATATATGTATCTTAAGTGGTAGACACATAAATATAAATTGTAAAATAGTTTTTTCATCATTTTTTAATAAATACAGCTAGATAACGCGAGTTATCTAGTAAATCACCGTCGGTACTAATTTTTCGTGATCAAATAGTTTTCAAGTACTGCGCTTCTTGAGTGAGTAAACGCGAACAAGCTTGATTACTTGCTCGTTCCACTTACTCGTTGGTTGTGATGGCGAGTACAGGGTCAACAAAGGACTGATTGAGAATGCTTGGCCGACTTCCAATCGACGAGTTTTTAGGTGAATACCTTCGGTCTTGCGTACCTAGGTGTGGCTATTTCACCACTCAAAATTGGAGTCTTTTCGATGGCATAAAACTTGGAGGAGCTTAATGTCTTAACATTCTTGGAGTTTCTACTTCGTCAGCCTTCATTTACTGTACTTTGCTCTCTTGTCTCCAAACGGCGAGGCACCAAGCAGACATACAAGATCGTCATAATTAAGAACTTCCTTGTCAAGCAACGCATTTGCAAGCTGTTCATGAAAGCAACAGAGAAAACAACAAATCAGTAAACGACAAACACTACCTACATTCCTGTGTAGTTCAAATGGTAGTCTGAATCTTGGATATATAGTTGAAAAAGTAATTTCTTCTTCAACTTTACATCCAAGATTCAGACTACCACTTGATAATAGAAGCAAGTAGCGTACTTAATTGGACATATCGAGCGAGCAGTATGTCAAGTGGGAATAGACAAGAACTAAACCAGTGACTCGGCTCCCCATGTGAGTCTCTGAGCTCAGTGGGTAGAGGGCCGTAGAGCATCTGACCGGTACTAAGAGGGTTGCGGGTTCGATTCCCATCAGTGACTCAGAGTTTTTCCTGAGCTTTGGGAAGACGGTTACTTCTTTGGGGATGGGGGCGGTTACTTTCTGGGAGACGGTTACTGTTGGGGGAATGGTTACTTTTGGGAAGATGGTTACTTTAGGGGGCCAATTACTTTCGGGAAGACGGTTACTTTAGGGGGGACGGTTACTTTTGGGAAGATGGTTACTGTCGGGGGGTGGTTATTTTTGGGAAGACAGTTACTTTAGGGGGACGTTAACTTTCGGGGATGGTTATTCTTGGGAAGACAGTTACTTTCAGAGGGACATTTACTTTTGGGAAGACGGTTACTTTCGGGGAGACGTTTACTTTTGGGGAGACGGTTACTTCTGAGGGGGTGGTTACTTTTGGAAAGATGGTTACTTTCTCGGAGACAGTTACTTTTGGGAAGACAGTTACTTTCGGGGAAAGATAAATTTCGGGGAGACGGTTACTTTTCGGGGAGCCAATAAATTTCGGGGAGATGGTTATTCTTTGGGGGACGGTTACTTTCGGGGAGATGGCTACTATTGGGGAGACGATTATTCCTGGGGAGATAGTTACTTTGGATTTCCACGGTATCTTGTGCGTTTCTGTGAATGGTGTTCAGCAGAGCGTCCTCATGCCTTACCATTCTCGCTATAGTAAGCGTATCACCAAGAGTCTGGACCCGTCTTTCTTCACCTAGCACCACAGTACAAACAATCTCCAACTCACCAGTGTTAATTTATCATTGTTGTCCACCAGAATCTGTTGGGACTTCAGGAACGCCTTTGTAACTAGTTTTCGTACCTCCTGAAATACGAGATGATATGTCAGTAACATTTCGATCCAAGCTTTCTTATTTTATCAAAACGGTCATTTATAAACATCAAACATCATTCTCCATCAACAATCATCTATTACCATTATCAATCATCACTTAACATATCAGTAAACAACACTCAATGATCACCAACCGCTTTACACTACTTACTAGCAAACAACGTCATATCAAAACTGTGCGGGTGTTCCTTATACAAAGACCCATGGTTCGTACTGAATGATGAAAACAAAATTCCTGAAGTTTTCCAGGATAGCAAAATATTTTTTTCCAGAACCAACCCCAAATTCTCTCTCGGCGAAAAATAATATCAACTTTTACTTGAGCTACCACGTCGCAAAAGCTATCGCTAGGTTCTCCAGCCTTCGAAGTGTAAGGTGACAAAAACTGACCCAAATCCCAAGAAAAAAAACTTTCAGAAATTTAGTCTAAAAACAAAATATACAGTTGGAAACAAGATGTTTCAGTAGGTTTTGGTTTGTTTGTTATACAAAATTCCAGGGGTACAAGGAAATTAACTGTTATTACAGAAGTTTTCCGGGGCCCTGGAAGGAAGTTTCAAAATTCCATTAGTTTTCCAGGAATTCCAGAAGTGGTATGAACCATGTTGATCCTTTCATTCACAGACTCGGGTATAACTTCTTCTTACATGACACATACAAAGTAACACAATTTGTACTGAGAAATTAGAGTTGATGAAACAAAGAAAACAAATGGAGATAAAAAAATAAAACTCTCCAAAACTTGTCAAATAAAGTGCCGACCCTAGTTGGGAGAACTTACTAATACAACTGGGACGGAAAGTTATCACCGCTAAACATCATTAAACATTATCACTTATCAAAATTAATGGTAGTCTAAATCTTGGATATATAGATGAAGAAATAATTGATTCACAAGATTCACGGAAATCGAACCCGCAACCCTCTGATTACCGGTCAGATGCTCTACCCACTGAGATACAGACTTACATGGGGAGCCGAGTCACTGGTTAAGTTCTTGTCTATTCCCACTTGAAATACGTCTTGGAAGCTGCTCGCTCGATATGTCCAATTAAGTACGTTACTTGTGAATCAAAAATTTCTTCATTATCATTTATCACTAAGAGTCGGTAACCATCATCAACTATTACCTGACATCACTCTCCATTATCACATAACAACACGAAACACCGACACCAGCAAGTATCCGCTAATTTTCTAGTAAAGCAGTCAAAAACTAATAAGCAACTTATAACTGAACCTGCATCAGTGTATTCCGACCTAGAGAACCTTACTACATATCTACTGTAGTTGATAAACAGGCTGGCTGGGGAATACGAACAATATGTTAAACTGAACTAAAAATTTTTCAGGCAAACAAATACCCTGGGCTGCTTTATGGAAAATTTCTTCCTTTTGTCTTCTCTTAACCGTTCTGAAATGTCATCTTTTTGTATTTGTATCCTCACCACAACGTTTCAGAACTAAAGTTCCGAGACTCACCAGCTGAAGAGGGAACTTTAGTTCCGAAACGTTGTGGTGAGGACACAAACATAAAAAGATGACATTTCAGAGCGGTTAAGAGAAGACAAAAGGAAGAAATTATGAGAGTAACCGCCTGCGCCGGCATCCAAAATTTAGCAAGTTTTATGGATAAGAGTCATTGACTCCCCCTGGACAGGACACTAATCTATCGCAGGTTAGCCCCCAGCAGAACTGGTACTCATTTATACAGCTGAGTCAACTGGAACAAGTCGGGCAAAGTGTCTTGTTCAGAGGCAAAACACGGTGGTCTGATCGAGGCTCAAATTCCCGCGTTTAGCGGCACTTCCAGTTAAAAAATAACTATCTAATTTTAACGTCTGCTCAAAGACTATTTATCGCATTCCTCCCAAAACGGTATGAAAAGAAGCGAGTAGATGGCTTACCTCATCAATCAGTCGAGACAGCTTGTCGCTGTACGGTTTCTTGCCAAATTCACTCGATTTCTTGACCGGAAAGGAAATCCTGCCAACTTCTTCATTCATGCCGAATGTTACGACCTACGAAAAAAACCCAGATACGATAACGAGTTTTTATAACTTATAAACTGAAAAACTAGAAAATCGTGAGACCCTGAAGATGATGAGGAGAGAACACTGTAGATACCCGGGCAGAACTCAAACTAACAACAAATACTGTAAGGTGATACTGTCATTTCTCTCCTTTGCGTCACATTACCTACGCTATATTACCTGTTACTAGCAACAGTATCACAGAGTGTCAATAACGACCATTAGGACGAAACCATTTTGCTTTTTAAAGAAATTTAAGACATTTAGAATTTGCCATTTTGCAGAAGTTTAATTAAGATTTTTAGTAGGTCCGCAAGCACGCTTGAAAACAACTGCACCTTACGCTTTGCTCTGAAAATACAGATTCATGAACATAATACTAACTACTTACTTGTCTGTACGCCATGTCTGTAACTTTTCTAAGATCATCTTCAGCTCCTAGTAGAAAAAGTTGTTTTATCAGTTTAAACCTCAAAACCAGTGTCAATGTTGAGTCAATTGCTCACACTCGGTTGTGACGAATCGACAATCAATCAATTACCAAACCTGTTGTTACTCTCTGAAACATCTTCGCTTCAGCTGCTCTGCCTCCAAGGGCCTGGCACATCCTGTCAAAAAGCTGTTAATAAAACAACATCAGTAAAATGTTCCTAAATATCGTAGGAAGATTCAGTCATTGTTGTTAACAACAACAGTAAAATGTCCCTAAATATCGTAGGAACACCCAGTATTGCTGTTAACAACTTCAGTGAAAATGTCCCTACATATCGTAGGGGATTCAGTCATTGCTGTAAAAAACATGGGTAAAATGTCCCTAAATAGGAAGTTTAAGATTTAAGGACGGCAACATCGACGACGACAGCCTACAAAAACACATTTCTTGCTTGGCCTTTTCGATCACGTATGGCTAGTTTGCTTTCTCTTTAGTCCGAGTTACGCTTTGTGAATAGAAAAGGATGAAAGTAATTGTTTTAAAGGTAAAAAAAGACTAACATAATTTTCTGTAGGTCGTTCTCGTAGTCGCAAAAACTTCAAAACTGAGCTTTTCACGTAAAAATTTTAAATACGACGGCGTGCAGGTGGCGCGCGCGGTGCATTCCAACGTGCAGCTATTGTATTCACTATTGTTTTCTGCTGTCGTCGTCGGCGTTGCCGTACTCGTATCTTAGACTCCCTAATATCGTAGGAGGATTCAGTCATTGCTGTAAACAACATCAGTAAAATGCCTTAACATAGTAACAAATGACGTTTCTCAATATGTAGCTGCCACGGCAACAGAGTCAAGGTGTGCACTGTACCTGTTCCGTGGTTTAGGATGGAAGAGCTCTAGAAATACCTCTCAACAGTACACTTTACTCTTCAAGGAGAAGATTCGTGCACCGTTAATATCGAAGAAGTAATCATTCAAGTTACCTGTTCACTGGTGTAAAGTTTCTGGTCAGAAGGTAAATACTGTGCGTAACCCAAAGTTGCGTTGGTTCGTGGCACAATGGACACCTGTAAGTAGTCCATCAATGGTCAAAATGGTCATAGGCTAACTACGGCACTTTCTACAACCCATGTATATTTGACTATGGGTCCAAGAGTACTATTTCTTTGGTGTTTTCGACAAAACGACTGCACAGTAGAAACGCTCTAAGGATGCTGTGCGATACACAACGTCACATATCGATTTTACCCACAAGAAACATGATATATATGTACGTTAGGGATGATGACGTAGCGGTTAATGGTGGCTGTTTGAAATTTGGTTTAAAGCATCATAAGTAAAGAGCAGTTGATCAAAAACTAATCTCGCTGTATAGTATAAACCATTTCAGCAAGAATACTAATCAAGGTTTCCTGGGTTTAGAAATCCATTTAGACAAGGCGTCAGATCATATACAATATTATATATAAAACGTGACTAGCGGAAGCTTCGTAAGAAACAGAAGATCTCATACTGCCACGAGGACTATTATATATCTACTACACTATCATAATATCATATTATCTTTACACATAAAACAATAAAATACTAAATAATTTTCTATGTGACGTTTCTGAGGGGGTGGGGGATTTGGCTTTTATACACACTATGAAAAGACACAAATAATTAACCCGTGAGTAGTGAATTTCTTGGGACCTGAGAAGATATAAGTAGATGAAGAAAAGTTTACCATTGGCATAAAAAATATTTCTCTACTCGACCTTGAGCTGTAGATGTGTGTGTTTTAGTGACAACGTTAGACAAGCACCATTCAAAAAGACATTAATACTACATAAACCTTCAGCAATGGATCTGTGTGCTCCAACATCCAGCCAACAAGGGCGTGGCCGGCTTCATGGAAGGCCACGATTTTCCTCTCCTGTGGAGACATACTGTGGCTTCTCTTCTCCATACCTGGAAGAATGAAGCTTGGTTTTGTTTCTGGACAGGCAATTGGTATTAGACATAGCGCTCAGGGTCTCGCTCTAAGCTTGATTGCAGTTTCTGCTGGGAAGTTTAGTTGGTATTCCAGACTACAGTTACAAATTTCTAAAACAACCAAGGCTCAACGCATACGGAATATGTTTAGAAAATAAAATGCTACTGAAGCGAAATGTTCAAGCTAGTTTAATATATATAAAACTGGAGTTCGACATTGAGTTTGAAGGGACCGTAACCGGTTTTAAAAACAAATTTTACAGAGAATTTACGAAGACAAAATGTTTCTACAAACATATGCAACGAGATCCTTCACACTAAATAGACAATAAAAAAAATATAAACCCACATTGACGCAAGATGGCGCTTATTTTGTGACTTTGACTGACGAAAAAAAGAGAGTTATAATAATGAAAATTAAGAAAGTTCCAGGATTACAGGTAGATTACATTAATGCAGTGAACTAACCTGCAATGACTCTTTCTACAGCGTATTCGAAATTCTTTGTGTCCACGATCCTCTCGTTCAGTCTGGCAGCGTGAAGAGCAGCTTCATTACAAATGTTTGCACAGTCGGCCCCTTAAAAAGATGCAGTATTTATTCATTCACATTAGTATTTAGATACGGAGGTACCAAGTTCAACAAAGCTGGTTTAAATTGGGTTCTGTTTAAAGGAACTTACAAACAAAATATGTTTTACAATACAAAATGTATTAAACAGAATACTAAGGGGAAAACACTAAACATACAAGTTTAACGTGAAATGTTTTTTTTGGAAATGTTTTTTTTGGAGTTCGGTTCTAACTTGTCAACAGACGTTTCGACTGAAACCATCAGTCTTCGTCAGTGGGTTTGTCACGTGACAGTTCGCTTTCACGTGACAAATGTCGAGGAACGGAAGGTTTCAGTCGAAACGTCTGTTGACAAGTTAGACCAGAATTCCAGAAAAAAAGATTCCAAAAAAAATGTTTCACTTTTATCAATCTGGATGAATAATAACCTTCACTTAAACAAGTTTAACGTTCAAGATCATGGATTTAAGAGAGAAATCTTCAAGATTCCCAACACAGGTTGAGACCAAGACTAGTTACCAAACCTCCACCAATGTTTGAACTCAGGATCGAACCAGGTCACTGTCAACCTAACTCGATGTGTACCATTTTAGTGATGAAACTGAAGAAACTGCCAACTTTCCCCTGCTTCAACTTACCGCTGTAACCAGAAGTTAGTTCAGCCAGTCGTCTGGAATAATCTTTTATTGCTTTCTTCAAAGTCGAACCAGGTCACTGTCAACCTAACTCGATGTGTACCATTTTAGTGATGAAACTGAAGAAACTGCCAACTTTCCCCTGCTTCAACTTACCGCTGTAACCAGGAGTTAGTTCAGCCAGTCGTCTGGAATAATCTTTTATTGCTTTCTTCAAAGTCAGTTTCTTCAGGTGCACTTCAAAAATGGCTTCTCTATCAAGAAGGGTTGGAAGGTCGATAGCAATGTGACGGTCGAACCGGCCAGGACGCAACAAAGCCTACAAGGAAAACAATATTTCTTAGTTTCGAGGTCTTCAATTCTAGCATTCTCATTGGAATGCAAGTAGATATAAGAATGTATCTTTTTCACCCTCCAACACACTTTTCCAAAAAAATTGGTTTAAGTGCCAGGACCAGGACTTGAACCCACGTGTCAGGCGTGATAACCACTACACAACCGGGACTCAACATGCTGGAAACATTTACAGGGTATAGAACTACCAAACATGGATGATCCTTGGGGCCAAATTTTCCTTCACTCGTGTGTTTTATACTTCCTAGAACCTTGCTAAGGATTCATACATTGGTATGAACTGATACAACAGAGTACAACTGTTTTGTTTAAAACAGTGGCAAGGCCTCACGCGAAGATCTACTTATGCATGGCTGACAAACTTAGAGCCATCGAGTATCATATTGACAGAGGTGTTTGAATTGAGGATTGATTCGGATCGACTGTAACTAGATCACCGTTTTAGCTGTTTAATTGTAGATTTTAGCTACTTTTTTGGTTCTTCGTTTATATTTATTTTTAATAATTCCTTCATTCAATGTGAACCCCCCTCAGTGTCTCACTTGCCCTAGTTCACCCGAATATCTTTTGGGTGTACTCGGCCTCTTGTTGCTGGTAGGTGGTTAATGTGAATCAGGGTTCATACACCTTCACAATTTAAAAAATCTAGGGTATTTTTGAGCTGTTTTTTTTCGTTTTTCCAGGGCTTTTCGAGGGCTCTTGAAACACAGAATGAAAATAATAATGTTCACAATTACTTCATGTTTAAACAACATTTTAGGAGTTAACATCGCGAAATTTTGTATTCATTAAACTTAATGTAATAACGACATGCAAAATTAAGTCTGAAATCATACTTCCTACTTAAAACGAAAAAAACCCCGATCATTTAGCGAACTTACTTTTTTCAATGAAATTCTATAAAATTTTCCAGGGCTTAGTAAAAATTTCCAGGGCTTTTCAAGGAGTTTCCAGGGCCCGTACGTCATTACGTCATGCTTGCTCTAGTTTTCTTCAGGAAAACTTGAAGATTATGGAAGGAAAGGGTGGGGGAGGGGTGGGGGAGGATGGTGAAGTGAGTTCTGGAAAAGTTTTTTACATATTCATAAATTTGATAATTTACAACAAGTTGCTTAAACAATAAGTTTTCTAAAAGGTTTAGTGCCCACTCTCCCAATCACAACAAAATAGGACCAACCCAAAGGAGAATAAGTAATTACAAGATGCAAGTTCATTTTAAGATCTGAAACTTGAACTTCGAAGGGTAATAACATAGCTTGGTAAAATCTGTTTGCAGAGTTTTCATTTTTGCCAATATCAACTGATGAAAGTAAAGTAAGGCCTATATTTTTGAAAAACAAACCTGATTACCTTGTCTAATACATCTGCTCTGTTAGTTGAAGCCAACATCACAACACCATCAACAGTGTTCATACCTAGATTGGAGAAAGTTCAGTGGTACAAAAAAAGTTCAGTCAGCTGACACACTACAATGTGTGGAGTTTAAAGTCCCTATCAAGCTTATTTTTCATCTTTCCAGATGAAAAGTAGAACCCTATAATAATAGTGATTTTTGAAAATAAAATCTTTTCTCACCGTTCCTGTTACAATTTTTAGACTTGACATAGTACGAGGCATGAAGCAGAGACCATCTTTTTTATCTTAAAAAAAATCAATTCTGGCTACAATAGTCACATTGTTGTAACTTTAGTTAATAAATTATTATTCCCTTGAAAATGTTGAAATAAAAATTTTATGACATTTTTTAACAGAAATGATTATTTTTGAACAAAAATCACATTTATTTACTCACTGCTGCCACATCACGGGTTACCAGTCCCCGGCCTGCTCGGTCAAAATTTACAATCCGATCTTTTTTTTATTAAAAAGCATACTTAGATGTAGAAATTTTCTTTGGTTATTCAAATTTTGAGTTCACAGATGACAACAGTTTTAATCTAAAAAGTAAAAAATTAAGCTTGATAGGGCCTTTAACACTTTTGTGAATCAATTCAATCTGTAGTAGTGCTTACCATCCATTTCAACAAGCAGTTGGTTTAGTGTGTTCTCTTGCTCACTATGACCTCCAACATTGAGGCTAGAAAGGAATAAAGAGACCTTTGTAATATTTTTCTTTAAATAATAATAATTTCATAATGGGAAAATAGGATAAGTTATTTTGCACAGGGTAGATTGTAGTAATTTTATAATTGGGAAAATAGGATAAGTTATAGGGGGCTGGGTAGATCTTAGTATTTTAAGTTTTAACCTTAGAGCAGTTTTTTGTTGAGGAAGTGTCAATCACTGGAGTCTACAATAAACCATTATTATTATTGTTATTATTATTATTATTATTATTATTTATATTATTATTACTTGTATACACCAAAACACACAACAACTCATAAAATGAACTTGCGAGTGTGCAACACATTTATTGTTGAATACAGGATAAAAAACAATAACACGGGGAAAATGTTGAATTTGTATCAATGGGACTCAGAAGTTTTTACTTTTGAGAAAAAGAAGCTTGTGACAACAAGAACAGTTCTTCCCTAGTAACTATCCAAGCTGGTTAATTTTTGCATCATTGGTGTTCAATATAGTTTGTAAAAAGTGTCAAACCATTACCTGGACCTTCTGGATCGGCCAATAGCATCCACTTCATCAATGTATACAATGCAAGGAGCATTTTTTCTGGCTTTAGCAAACAGATCCCTTACACGAGCAGAACCAACCCCTGCAATTAACTTCAATTAGTCACCCTTTGTGACATAGTGTACATGCAAATAATTATGTTGTGTGTGTTGATTTCAGAGGGGAGGGGGGAGGGGATACAAAATGCTCACTCTCAGCAAAAGCAACCAATATCTGATGAGTTAAAAATGTCTAGCTTTAGCTTCCAAGTTATTTCAGGGATTATAAGCTCCTTCATTATGTACTTGTTATTTGTAATGGTATAACCCACTTAAGATAAAAAAAATAATAAAAGTTTTTCTTGTCTTGTATACTAACTTAAATGAGCTCTGATACTTTTCAAAAACTAAACAGTGCTCACCAGCTCCGGGTCAAAAGGATTTAGGATGGTCGGAAAAATCTCCAAAGCACCCTAAAAATTACCAAGGGATAAAAATTTTCCACCCTAAAAATACCCCTTGGCTTTAATATACCCTCAAAAATACCAATTGAGAGCCGAAATTTTTCCCTAGGTAGCTTGCCTGTCAGCTCTAAGTACCCTAGGCTTTGTGTTGTGCTGAACGTGTGATGCAGTGAATAAAAGGCGAGCGTGTAATTGAAAGCAGTCCATTAGCTTGGCAATTTTAAACCCTAAAACATACCACTGAGGCTCTTAGTTAAACACCAGTTTTCTTTTTACAATCCCTAAAAAATACGACAATCATACCTACCATCCCAATATAGAGAGTATCCCCTGGGGACCAGGCTCATCGTTGTCATTTCCTTGTATTTAATCATATTCAGTTGCTAACTTGTCTTTTGCATGATATAACAAATAATAACTTAAAAGTGATTTATTCATAAATGACACATACCTGCAAACATCTCAACAAAGTCTGAGCCAGCCATCGAGAGAAACGGCACATCCGCCTCAGTTGCTACAGCTTTTGCTAACAGTGTTTTCCCTGTTCCAGGGGGTCCAACCAAAAGTGCCCCCTGAAAGCAAAAGAATATCACAATGTAAAAATCTTTAGTTGACAGATTTGGACCTGTCTAAACAAAGTTCTGTATTAGATACCCTAATATTTCTGTTATTAACTTTGAATTCTCTTTGAACCAGGTTGCAGCTGACATGTAATGTCCAAGATACCTTCCATTAGTGACACATAAATTTGCATTTGTTGTCACAATTATTATTATCGACATCGTCTTCACTTGAAATTACCATCATTAGTGTTACTCTTGTGCTGATTATAGTACTGAAAAGAAAGACCAATTATAATTTCTAGGAAGACAAATGATCCAAAACAACTTCAAATACTTTGATCTTTAAACCTTGTTGGAGTAGTGGTAAAATTAATGATCTTTAGTTGTTTTTGTAACAGTTCTCAAAAAGCTGACAACAAAGATAAAACATTAATTTATACCTTGGGTATTCTTGCACCAAGATTAGTGTATCTCGATGGTGACTTGAGATAATCCACAAACTCCGTTACTTCTCTCTTGGCTTCCTCCATCCCAGCAACGTCCTTGAAGCTAAAAGATTTTTCTTTTTAGGAGGAGCCATTGATAAAGCATCATTGCTTTTTGGCAACTTTTAGATGGTCTTTAAATTTGGACAAAATCCTCATTCACAGTTTGAACTTTGGAAGATGACTGTTCAATTGCACCAACCGAATAAAAGGAAGCACTTAAGTATTTCAAGGAGGAGGAGTTTTAGGATTTAAAGAGAATGGG
>JAOBAT010130209.1:0-12472 GCA_026413305.1 Hydrozoanthus tunicans
GGAGATCGAGAGACTGGGCCTACGGTTTAACGTCCTTGTCCGAGAAGACGCGAAGGTCTAACCGTTTGCAGATGTTATAGCAAAGGCAGCACCTTCTCCTCAGTTTTTTAAGACCCTGAGTGAAGGTCCGGCACCGGCAATCGAACCTGGGCCTCCGGCACGAATGATTGGCACCTTACCAACTAGGCTAACCAGGCGGCGGTTAGGTATTAATGGTTTTCGGGGTGAACGGCTTTTGCAAGCTAGAAGGAAGGTCGACAAGAAGTCCTTTGAAACGCCATATTGGCTCCCTTTCAAGGCCGACCAAAACCGACCATGTTCAGAACTCACAAACTAAAATGAGTTAAAACTTTAAAACTTCCATTAAGTAGTTAGGACCCCAGAGCAAGACTGCATGCAAAATTCCAGCCAAATCGGCGAAGTACTGTGGCTGACCCTAACTCGAACCTTACAGAGTACGCCTCTTCAATGACTAACCAATCACAGCAAAGGAAACCACTTTAACGTGATTCGCCGGCGAGTATAATGAACAGCCATCATCTAGTCGACACCATTGCTTTATGAACTAGCAGTCGAGACTTCACGTTCATCTAGTTATGAACAAATCATGAGTCAATCGATTACAAATCATTTTGATATTTATCTTCCACGGTGAGCAATCCCTTTTATTTTATGGAAGTAGTTCTTTCTTTTGTTTTTATATTTTGAAAGCCTTACTTCAACTCATTCTTACCTTTTGAAGTTTTCTTCTTTTCAGCAGCGGTAGATGCTTTACTACTTAGAGGTTGGTCTATGCCTGCTCCCTGTCGAGAGTTTTCTGCCTCACTTTCGTCCTGTGCTGAGGCTAGGCACACTCCGTCCATTTCCACCACATACTCCCCCTCAACTAGAGAGATGAGGGGTATATGGCACGATCCCAGAACCCTTTTCTGTGGTGGTAGCTCAAACAACCCCACATCTTCTTGTTTGTTTTTGCCTTTACCATCCTTCGACTTGCCCTGCAGAACAAAGGTAGTATTATGCCCTGTTGTTATGCTATGAATCAGTTCTCAGAGAGATCTGGGTACAAAGGAAGACCAACCTAACTCTTTGAATAGGGAGCAGGAGATTCCAGGACTTACCTTTCTAGTATCAGAAAAACCAATAATATCGTTGGGCCAAGATGTTAGGGAACTTTTTTAGCCTTTGCTTCTTGGTCTGTTGTGCAGAAGTCATTCGGATGCATATGCAGCCATTTGGACTTAATTCGGGGTGTAAATTTGAATACTATTGATTCTATTCTGAGACGGCATAAGGCAAAGTAATAGCTTACATTAACAAAATTCTACCAAGACTCGTCAAGTCAGCCGTGTTTTTTTATTTCCATCAAACCGTCAGGGGCCTGGTAACTAAGAACGACTACAATACTGAGGAAGTATTTTGCTTATGAACAGAAGGTTTCCTTGTTGTCCACATTCCTTTAGTTAGACAAGAAGCCATTAGAGTTAACAGGTTCAGTACAGATCGTGGATACATTTGAATGAGACGTTGCAGGATTTATCATCACTCCAGAAAAAGCTCTGATCAAACGACACGATGACTGACCTCAAGATCAGAGAGGCTATGCAAACACACAATTAAGGGGGACTATTGAGTTAGTTATAAGGGAATGGATTCAGTTGACACGTATTAGCAGTCGCAAGCTACAGGGTTTGGAAAATTGCAAAGTACAAAGTCACTGGATAAGTTTCAGTTTTGTTGCCTACAAATTGCAAATGCAATCAAGCCAGATATCACCGTGTTTTTTATATTCATAATATTTAATAGAACTTACTTTCATTCTTAAGACAGTATGACAACAAAGCTCTGCTCTTGGCCCCCGTATTTACTTGTACACTAACAACAATGCCAAGTTGGAACACTGCCCTTACAAAACTTGATCTTTATGTACGTAGGAGAGTTACCTGGATTAACAATTAATTAAATCTAAATCTATAAATATTTGAACTTGAACTGAATTCTAAACCAAAATGAAAATACCTGCTCTTTCAACAGACATCCTTTTTGCCCTAAAATGATATTTTTCTGAGTTTCGTTTTTAAAAAAACACAAAACAAAGCAAAAAACAAAGAACACCAAAATTGTGAGCGGAAAGACAAAAACTGAGACACTCTGGAAACTAACGAAATATTTGGGACCAGTCCTACCCCTGCCATTGTCATTAGGGACAGCTAAGTGGGAGTAAGGGTTTATAATTTCTTTCTCTACTACTCAAGATTTTTATAACTGCTTTTGCTGTTCGTAAACTCTGTGAACACTTCTCAGATGCAGGTAAGAACCCAGTGGTGGATTCAGGGGGCTGGGGCGTCTGTGCTCCACTTCCCTTTTGGGGTTATTTTCTAAAGGTAATGTCCCAAAAAACTATTTCTTTTTCTTTTTTAAGACCGTTTACATTTTCATATATACATCGGTGCTCCCCCCCCCCTTTTTGGATACCTTGATCCGCTACTGAAACCCATATACCAGAACTCGCATTTTTTAAAATTTAATCTTGCAGTATTATATACAGAATTCTTATTGAGGGTTCCAGTCATCAGTGTACATTTTATAGAACTTTTCTGTAGCCCCTTGAATTTCTGTAAACTTTCTTACATAAGCTTTGTACTTTCTCTCTGCCATCCCTTTAGTTATTACAGCTTCTGCAATCAATCTTTGCAATCCACTTTAATTGTGTCCCTTAAGTTACACAGCACAGTCCCTGTAAAAAAAGTCTTTAATCTCAGTTTACCCTGTAAATCTATATGTAAATTATTTTCGTAGTCTGTATAAATTTGTGTACTAGTACATGTAAGCAGAAATAAGTAAACAATATAAGGGAGCTGCCATTTTGAAGTGGAAGGGAGGGCAAGTATTTCGCCTGTAGCTTTGCATTTAACTGGAAAATCATTTTGCCTCTCTTAAAAATACCCAAGGCACACACACATAACTGTGGTCTTCAATTAATTTGCTTATTATCTATCCGTCTCCCCCAAAAAAGAGTTAGATTTTGAGATTGTATAGTAGCAAAACAACATACTAAATCATGACAGTGCTCTATAACATTCTCTCAAAGAACAAGACTGCACACCTGCAATGAAATTATAATCTAAGTTTTTTGAAATAATTAAGTTTCTCTTTCTAATTACAGTATCCATTTTTGGCTGCTGCTTTGATAAAAGGTCTGAAAACTGCTAGTGGGGCATTCCATGGTAATGGCCTCGTAATGGAGGAGAATTTCAGAGAGTTTAGAACAGTAATATTTTCTCAATTGTATATTCAGAAGTGCACATATAGTAAGGTTGGAAGCTTGGTATAATGTTTTAAGTAAACTTAGATATATTCAGTTTCTTATACATTTGCTTATAATATCAAACTCTTTATGATAAAAAGTTCAAGTTTGGCAAAATTATATGCTTTTCCCCCAATGTATTCCCCTCCGCTACAAATGTTATATGCAAAATAAATGGTCTAATACCAATTATTTGTTAATGGTAGTAAATTAATATATGTGCTTAAATCTAAACTAGAATCTTGTAAGAAATGACATTTTTTGACTTTGCAGTTAAAACTTTATTAAAACTTTTTGGCCTAAAAATGTAACAGAGGGGAAAGTAAGAGTTTGGACATAGCTTCAAATTTCTCAAAATTTGAATTCTTAGTCTTAGATAAAAGTTTGGTTTTTGTAAATGTGAGGGGGGCTACTTTGTGTCTTTTTGGTTCTTCAATTCATTTTAGTTTCACTGCGATTTCAGACCAGCAAAAATCATTTTACCCTCCTCTACACCATTTTTATTAAAATACAAAAAATGAATATAACTTATGCTAATTTCTTAAAATAAATTTGGACCCATTTTAGCAAAATATATTTTTTTTCAGCTCGTGTACATTTTAGATTTGTAATTGGATCTCAATTCTGTAAACTTTGAAGTGCTCATATTTTGTTCATAATACAATGGAATGCCCCTAACACTTGACCATGTACTATATCAGTGTTTTTGTCCAGTGTTCTAGCCAGCCGAGAAATGCAAGGGGTCCCCATCTAAGAGCATAACAATAATAACTGTTTCTGGTACAGTATCTGCACTCAGGTTGGGCAGTTACAAAGCAAACAGTATGACAACAAGTATTGAAATCACTTCAACTGGTTATTTTGGCAGTGATTATTCAAAATGCTCTAGACTTTAGAAAAATATTGAGTTGAAACATCAATTTTTTTTGCATTTTGACTGGAAATAAGGCTGAGGCTCTAAAAACGACAGGGTGTTGGATTGAAATGACAGGGTGCTGTGCCCTTTCATTTTTGCCAAGCTAGAACACTGTTGTATATTGCAACTACAGCCTTTAATAAGGTAATTGGTGATGGCTCTAATATATGACTGCTTTCTATTTGTAGATCCCTCGGATTCAAGTCCAAAGTGATCAACAATATCTCTAACGTCTGACAATTTAAACTTAGCTTTGAGTCCGTCTTTCGTGGAGAGGTCACACAGATTATGGCCCTTGTATTCTATTGGATGCTGTAGATCAACTTCCACAAAAACAGCTTTATTGAGCTCGCTGACAGCCTCTTCTGCTTCCCAAGCTTCTACATCTCTCTCATCAAACATATCTGCATTTATGGCAAGTTCGTCCTCTCGAGGTGTTTTGCGGTGTGCAACTGCAAGCCTAGTAAATAACTGCTGATTTGTTTGGCTGTTCTCCATTCCTCAGGGGCAAAACGTAGTTTTCCAGCAGTGTCTTGCAGATGGCTTATTTCCTGTGCAACTTTTTTAGGCCTGATTGAAAAGTAAAACATGACTTTATGCTCCTTTGATATTAGTGTGGTAAAATTGCTCTTATAATAGGGTATAGCGGCAAGGGTTGAATGATTATGATTAATCTTGTCTTGCTTGCCTGCCTAAACTGTTGGGCTTTGCAAACTTTTAAAGATGTATTAAAGATAACATATAATATAAATCACTTGCAATAAGGAGGCAAAGCAGCTCAGTGATTAGGGTACCAAATGTGTATGCAGTTGTCGTGGACACAGTTCCAATCTAACAACTGACTGGATTTGGCTTTGGTGATCTCAGAGTCAAGTCTACGCGGCTTGTAAGTAGCCAACTGGTCTGCCTCCAACCAGTTTGTTTGTTCTAAAATACCCAGTCACTACACTGAAAAGCCTTTCTTTTGAGTTGTTACTATTATTATTATTATTAATTTTACTTCGTAAACATCGCATCTTAATATAGTATAATAACACAACACACTGATGATGAAGCAAGTATTTACGAGTTGCAGAAAAATGTAGGTTTGGATACTTTGGGTAAAATTTTGATACCTTTTTCATGCCATAGTTGAATTTGTCAAGAAGAAAGCGTTTTGCATCATTAGTTATTTGTTTCTCTTTCTTGTAAACCTTTAAAGCCCAACCTTGGGGTGATTCTGTTCTTCTAGAGTCTTCTTTTTCTAGTGCTTGACCAGAACTACTGATGTGCATCGCTTGCACTCCTGTTACAAGAGCTGCCCATTGTTTCTTAGCCAGATCATAGGCAGTTTCTCGCTCTTCAATACGTATGTGCTTGCCAGTGTTCATGTGGTCTTGCAGCTTCTTCCTCGCACACAATTATTGTCGCGCATCTTTTGTTCTCTCTCTTTGCGTTTGTTACTTTTCCTTGCCTCGTGGAAATACCTTGTGGCGAAGCGGGTGAAATTACCTGGAGCCCAGTTTGAACCTCGGGAAGCTCAGCTAGACTATCGTACTTGAGCAGGTTTCCATCCCCGATGCCGTATGCTTTCCATGCCCTGATACCTGACTCAAGATATTCGAAGTTGTTCAACAAACTTTTTCCTTCCCAGGTCGAGCCATCAGCATTCTGTGAAGTATCAATTTCTGCAACAACGACCTTGCATCCAGGAACTTCTCCATGGGATTCGAGGGCTTCTTTCATGTCAGCTGCAGTGATAACACCGTGTTTCTCATTTATCCATCGTTTTATATGGCCTTTCATTGGGGAGATTTTCCTGTCACACACATCTTTCCCAGACTGGGGATCTGAGAAATCATACCTTTGTGTTTTAATACCGGCCTGCTCTTTCTCCAATCAACTTCGACGAAAGAATAAGAGAGGCATTGTGATAACAACCTACATTGTCAGACTTCAGGTAAGCCGTTTCGAAACTGGTTTGTTCCTGCTTTATCAGCTCAAGAAGAAGTTCAATGATCGATGCTACAGAAAGCCAGTCCTATGTGCAGCTATCAAAAATATGCACTACAGTTTCCACATTGAAACTTTTCTCATCTGTTTCAAAAATAGTGCAGGAAATGTGCCAACTCTTTCCTCGTTTTCCGAATAAATCACTCATTTGTTCCTTGAACTTCTGTGGAAGATACTTCATTGCCCAGTCCATAACTATAAACACGCTGCCCTTATCAAGATCAGTTACTTTCTTGGCTTGCTCCTGTTTGACGGTGTGTAACAGATGCGCTTTCCAGTCCAGAAAGGATTGAGTTGCATTCGCTACATCAAAGTCAACATAATGTTGATCTCGATCCGAAAGTGACACTTTCTCGTCACTTGTCTTCTTTTTAATGTCACGCAAAACATCCTCTAGCTAACTGCACCTCTTGCAGGATATATCGTGACTGTGTGAACATTCCCTGGAAAACTCTTCATCATTGGGGTCACTGAGGCTGTAGACAAAACAGTGGTCCGCACACTTTTTGTCAGGTCCAATGTGGCATTTGTTATCACTTTTAAGGTATCGTTTTTAGGTTTCTTCACCTCTTCTGCCCACTCGGTAGCAGCACCGTTGTCTTCAAGTAAAAGCGACAACCTTTTCAAAAGCATCAAATGCTTCCGCTCCTTCGGTTGAAAAATAATCCAATCCCTGTTGCGATTTCTGGTTTGGTGCTGCATACACATTGATAATCCTATATAGTGTTCTTTCACTTGCTGGCTTGAAATCTCTTGCTTGACAAAAAGACAGGTATTGTTTTATTATCCGCGTGGGAACCATTGTTCTAATGACATGTGGAATGGTTACTGTCTCACCAGAATCGAGTTTGAGATCTGTTGTTCCATAGGCAACATCTTGAGAAAGTTTGGCCTTACAATAAAGTTAACAAAGTGAGTTACCTTGGCTGGATTAAGTCGCATTCTTAGGATAGGTTTTCTTACGACTGGCTTTGCCAAATCCTCCTCAGCAGCATGACGACGTGCTTGGTAGATTACCCATGTATTGAGTCCTAGAATTAGCTCACTCAACGTCTTCTTAGAAAATTGTTTGGCAAGAAGTGAAAGGATTTGAAGCCTTGTTTGCCGACTTTCGGCTTCTTTATAGGCCTGTAACATTATAGACAGTTTTTTGTTCACAACCTGTGTATTTTCTCTTTTTGTACTATCTTTTCTTTGCGCATCTGCAAGGGCGTCAAGAACTCGTTTCTCTGACCTGGTGCGATTGCCGAAACTACAGCATTTAAAGCTTGATTTATTTTTTTGCAGGTAGTATTGCCTTTGTGTGCTTGATATACTCTCCCAGTTGTTAGTGAGTGTGGAGGCAATTGGACTGATTCTGCCGTCACTTATACACACAAGAGCGTCATTTAAAGTACTTTGTTTGTCCATTTGCCCTTGCTGCTCAGCAATCCAAAAACTTACTTCGTCGTCATCGATGTTTTGGGCAGTAGATTCTAATACTTTCTCGTGATTTACAAAGGATGGACTTGCTATGCATTCATATCTAGCGTTTACCGGGTTAATCATTAAGCGCGCTGGGTATGACTCTTCTGTTTAATAACAACTAACATTTTCATTACACTGGGGGGATGGGGGGATAGCGAGTGTCCTTTGTCCATAGGCCTGTAAAATACTTTTACTCGCTATTGTATTCTTTAGTACTCACCTTAGCCTTTCGAAATCTTCCATGCCTTTTCCTACAGGTGTTACAAAGTGCTGAAAGAAAAGGTGAAAAACGAAATGAAGTCATATCGTTCTATAAAGTACAGGTACAGACGACGGACAAGGTATACTGAACTTCAGAAAACAAAACTGGCTTCGTAACAGTTGTTTAAAATAAGTCAACAAATATTTAAATTGTTCTTACCCGATCCTATTGGAACCGAGACATTAAAAATACTATGTATCTCATCTGCAACCACTTTGCAAACTCGACGAGGTGCACGAAGAGTTTTTGTCGCGCCTTCGTGGGCTGTATAGGAACATTTAGACGTCAGCTTTTGGTATTGTGTTGTGAGATTGTAACGATGCCATGGGGACATAGTCAACTTTTCTTTATCAACTATAACTATCGATAAATTTACAACCCCAGCGCCATTGAGAATAAGTTCTGATTCTGAAGTTCTTTCGCTCTTGCCACTACATTTCAGACCAACAAGATAGTCAAATATATATCTTTCGTACACGCTGATAAAGGAAGGATTTTGACTTCTTCTGGAGAGCAATGTGTTCCACCGCATGGACTTCACTTACTTGAAAAAGAACAGCTCATTTTCCATGTAACGTCGATCGCTAGCGCTAACGAACAAGTAGTGTCTGTTATGCAGTGCAGGGGAACTATTCCATATTTGGCCTTTTAAGATTACACGTCATACAAGCCGCACTGCTCGTTAGTGTTCCTCATATTTTTATTCAACAACTTCCTTTTTGACAAAATCTCTCATTTTTCGTTCTCCTTGAAAACCTTCACGTTTTTTAAATATATATGCAGGAATGTATCCGGGAAAATCTTTAAAGCCCTGGAAATTCTTTTTAAGCCTTGTAAAAGTTCATAGAAATTTATTTTAAAAAGTCAATTTGCATGACGCGTTTTTTTTTTCGTTTCAAGTAACATTTGTTTAGATATTTAGA
This sequence comes from Hydrozoanthus tunicans, assembly GCA_026413305.1. Taxonomy (NCBI): domain Eukaryota; kingdom Metazoa; phylum Cnidaria; class Anthozoa; order Zoantharia; family Hydrozoanthidae; genus Hydrozoanthus; species Hydrozoanthus tunicans. Next base: position 8,868 of record JAOBAT010130209.1, read on the forward strand.
CTTTTGATATAATTTTTGCACGTCGTTATTATGTTAACTAAGTTCTATAAATACAAATTTTTACGACATTAACTATTTAAAAATCGTTTTCATTCTGGGCTTAAGAGACCTGGAATAAAACTAGAAAACAGCCCTGGATTTTTGAATTCTAAAGTTCGCAAAAATCTTAATTGCCCCATATTCACCCTCCCGGATTTTTTAATTCTTGAGTTTGCCAAAATTTTAATTGCCCCACATTCTCTTTCCCTCCCCCCCCCCTCTTCCTCCCTCCACTGTTTTGTGACGATGTATCTACGTACCAGGCCTCCAACGGTTTGAAGTTAACAAACATGGCTGAATCGAGGAGTCTTCCTCAATATGCCCCGAAGTGGAATCATTGATAATGTTTTGGACCTTAACTATTCAGAATCAAGTTGTTTGCCATAATATGGCTAATACCTTTTGTAACATGAAGCCGTAAAGTGCAAAACGACGTTTCGAATTGACCGAATGTCTGCTGCACAACACGAGAAGAGGCAAAGGCTACGAAATCTCCATAACATCTTGGCCTATAACAGTTTTGATTTTTCTGATACTAGAAAGGTAAGTCAACATGGAAAAAATACCCACTCTTTGTAACACATACAGTTGCTATATAAATGCTAATTATTATTATCATTATTATTACTATTATTATTATTATTATTATTATTTATGCAAGTTAGATCAGTTTAAAAAGTTGAGTAATTTTGGGAAGCGTCGTGTTCGAAACAAAGTGGTTATATACAATAAAGGGGCTGTAAATTCTATTCTAATAGTTTTGACTGATTTAAGAAGTTTTTTAGAAAGATGAGTGTCTCCTGATACCACTAACGAAGAATGGATTTGGACAGGTTATTTTTAAGTTAGTTTTTAAGCCTTCGGTTTTTCGTCTTTTGAGAGGGTAAAATAGTGGAATTTTGAGGTCAGGGGGGAGGGGGTACCTATCTCCAGAACAATGAGAAGAAGAGACATGTTAGTGATACATTTCTACATAGGTCCTCCTAGGGTATCTATGTTATCAATATGAATCAATTCTGTCAACCTCCATCTTTGGGCCTTTGCATGCTTTTCTCTGACAATGACGCTTAATTAATAATTGATTATGACTGAACAAATTTAAGTACGACACTCCACGAGCTCTTGTTAACCCCACAAACAGCCGTTTCAAAAAGGATGTACAGTAAATAGCAATGAAACTGTTACCGAAAAGAACTGTGGGTGCGACCACGAATAGTGGTATAAGGAACATCCGTTACTGTTGTACCGACAATTCTGGCCGGACGCGGTGCATGTTTTATTTGACTTATACAACCTTTCTCAAAAGAACTGTATCTTCTGCATTGAATGCTTCTTTTAGTTCGTCCACTGCTTAAACACGAACACAACAAACCTTTTCCTTCTCTTTTCCTTTGTCCTTGCTTGCACTTTTTTTGTGTTTCTCTTGTTTGCTTGTGGGTCGACCTATTTCAGTTGGAAGAGAGTTTGGGTAAGCAACAATAAAGAAGATAGAGAATGTTGCCACTCAAGGCACCAGCGTAATAAAGAATAAGGATCTTCAGTAATAGTGTTACAGAATACAACTACGTAAAAATGAGAAGCACGATTTGAGGCAGAATAATAGAGGGCGTTAGCAACAGGTGCATGAAAACGTCATAAGTTGATGGCTTTTTCCATCCTATACAATTGTTAACAACGTTAGGTTGGCTATTAATGATTTTGCCTTTCTCCTGGCCAACTAGTAGCGTAATGCACCATTATGAAAAAGATGGCAGCTGTGTTGAGAATCTTAAACCGCTAAAAGAAAAAAAAAACTGTTTTCGCAATGGCAAAAAAATGGCAGCTGGCAGCAGATTTAAGGTTGTTGTTGTGTGACGTCAAAGTGTATTCATATACTCTGATAAACACATGGCGTTCGACCAATCAGGGAGCGAGATTCACGATTTTATAAAATTCATTAAAAAATACTTTCTTTAACTAAGAAGATAAACCTGCTGCTGCTTACAAAGGATGGTAGAGTTGACCAAAACAGTGGTTTACTAGAGCTAGATTTATGTTATTTATATTCATTTTTCATTCTAATTTTTTAACCAATTGATCAACAAACTCTTTAACTCTAGATCTTTTCATGCAGGCGTCAAGAAGAATTTTTTCTTGTTTATTAAAGCAGTAAAAAGTCAATCGACTTCTTCATACAAAATGGCGGTTTTTCTTGAAGGAAATTGCTGTTGTTATACACTAAGGGCTACAGCTTTTTTTCTGACGTTAACAACTGTTGGCGCAATTTGTTTAGTTGACTGACTGGAAATTGAATGTCTGGCAAGTATTTTGTTTTTATAAGTGTTTTCTAAGCAGAAGCCCCCAGACTGGCATCATCAAGCTAGAATGGCGGGAAGAAGTAATCTTCTGAAAAAAACCATTAGTGAGAGGCTAATTCATGCCAACTGGAACGCCGAAAGTTAATGTATCGAGCCATGGCGGACCATGAATGAAGTCGTCTCTCTGGCCGTTCTGTAGTTGATCTTCATTACCTACTAAAGCAATGTGGGCAAGATTTTACTTCTAAAAGATCCAACGGCCACAATAATTTGCCAGTAGGTGCAGGGGGCATGACACTTCAAAAATTAAAATGGGCAGACCTCCATGCCGCCGTTATGGCTAAATTACTCAGAATTCTATTCGGGCTTGATTACCAAAACAACAGAATCACCAAGCTTGCTCTAATAAAAATGCTGCAGTTCGGCAAACGGAAAGAGGAACAGGAATTATTGGCAACCATCGGCAAGGACTGTTATCGAAGTTTTCTGAGATTGCAGACTTTTTGTTTTAAAGAAGTTCTTCTATTAAATAAAACTGAAGAGAAAAGTTCGTGTTTTGTTGCCGTTCCGAGATGGTGGAAAGAAGTATTCTTGGTATTTCTACCGAAAAAATTGTAATACTTGGCATAAATTGGTTGTCATAGTAAATGTATTTAAGAAAGTTACCAGCTGACATAATCACCGGTTTGTTGGTGTCCCAATTTTTAGTTTCACAACGCTATAAATTTGGGAGTATTGTTCCGAAAGGAGCGGAATTCTAAAGAGATGCACAGAAAGGGTTAAGAATACCCATCTATTTCGCTTTTTTCGGAGCAAACAAAGTCAGACTCTCAAAAGAAGTCTCTTACCAACAGGCAAGGCCAGCTGCAATTGCTCCAGTTTGATATCAAACTTTGATAAATTTTTCCTAACTTAAACGATTATCCTTTCGATGTAATATCCCTTTCCAAAACTGTGCTTAAAGACAACCCTCATCTCCTAAAGTACGTAACAATCGGAGGTTACGCTAGTGAATCTCGCCATCGTAATAACATCAAAGGAGGAGGAGTCGGCTTGTATATCAATGAGTCTATTAAGTACAAACGCTGACAAGATATTGAAAGACTACAGCCAGAACTAGAACACCTATGGATATAAATTGAAGGACGTAACAAAAACGTCTACCCTCATCTAAGCTATAAAGAAGCTCTACCAAAATCAAATTGTCCCCGTCTTGACAGCAACCGTCGACAGCAATGTGAAAAAGCCTTCAAAAAAATGCAAAACGGG
>JAOBAT010130231.1:0-12470 GCA_026413305.1 Hydrozoanthus tunicans
TTGTCGAATAACCACTTATCTTGAACAATAGGGCTAGTCATTCAATGTACGAATCTTATGTAATCCGTAACTAAACAATAAGTGGTATGGGCGCGGAGTCCTTACGACAACCTTTTCTAAAATAGCTGTAGATACTAAACAGCACCGTATTCACATACCTATGGAAACAAAAACGCAGTAGCTACACGCACGCATTGCGGGCCTATTTTTTGTTTGTGTTGTTTGTAAACCAGAAGAGATTCTAAGTATAATTAGTGTTGTCCTTTGTCCCAAATTCATCGGCAAAAATATTTTTGCCCGAAATTTAGTTAGTTTCCGAAAGTTTAAGGATGAGAAGTTTATGAGCTGGATCTGCCGTTAATGCATTTTTTAAAACTGGATTTGTTACAAGTACTAATCTGCTTTTAAAAGTTTTGATATGATTACTTTAATAAATGCATGCGAAATCAATGGAAAAGCTATTGGTAACTATGGAAACAGTAAGGAGTACACGTTCTAAGACTGCAAGGAAATAAATTTTTCACAAGTCGCAAACTCTCTAGTTTGTGCCATTGACTTCCTTGACGGCCTGAATGAAGTCGTTCATTTCTGCTACAGAAATACCGGGATGACTCTTCTGGTAACGAACTCGTCTACTTTTATCAGGCGAAGCTGTTCGTAACGCGTCACACAACACCCTGTACTGCATCCAGGGGGGCATAGCGTGAGGTTGGTCACTGCTTGGACCATTTTTCTTCCTTTTGGTTATTTTCTGTTTAGCTTCACTGGCCTTTAAATGCGGAAATCTGGTTGAGAAAGGAGACGTATACGGTCTACTCACAGCAACATTACCCTCGCGAGTATTGTGTTTTCTTATGTCGCTATTAGTTTGGAATCTCCCCGGCTCGGTTTCGATCCAACTAGGTGAGAGTCTGTAGAAGTCAAATACCTTGACATAGGGAGGAGATTGGTAACGAATTTCGATAGGGTTTGAATTTGACGTCAAATTTACTTCCTTTTCAAAGGTTTCTCGAGCTTGAAGTTGACACGAGTCTAAGTCAATATCACGCTCATTCTGTGGTTGTGGTGTAATACTCGAACCAATGCACGGAAGATTTGAGCATTCACCTAAAGCCGATTCTTTACAACTTTGAACATAGACAGAGTTGGCATTTGTTGATTCTCGTTCGATACCTTGTGAACTGGTTCTGGATCTGGAATTAGTTTTCTCTGAATAAGAGCTGGAAATTTCAGCCATCTCCGAATCTGAAGCTTCATGCGAATCTTGTAAACTGTGTTTTGGAACTTTTGGTGGCTCCATACTTACACGTCCTAAAAAGCTTTTTTCTTCTGGCTTCCTAAGCAAATTTAAATTCTTTATCCCCTGTTTGGAGTCATACCCCAATTCTCTGTGGGTGTTTGAATGCGTTTTCAAACGCCGTGGCTGTGCAAAGCCTCTTCTTGACTCAAATGAAGGTTCAGTTCTTTCTCTAATACTTTGGTTAGTATTATCGGACCCGCGTGTTTTGCACCTTTCACTGGGCGATACCGCGAGATACGGCACAGGCATACCGTTATCAAGGCGGTCCAAGTCATGCCTATAATGATGATAATTCTGTATATAATCATAGCATTCAGGCACCAGTTGCTCAATCAAATGCTCTCTCTTTGAGTTAAAAACAGAAGCTCCAGGAAACACTCTTTTTGCTTTACTTAACGACTCCGCCTGTGCCTTCTCTTTCGTACTCGACACGTTTGACTCACATCTCGAGTGTCTGTGAATTTCCTGCTCGCCAACGGTTGGTGTGACTCGGTTTGTAGAAGTTTGAAAGGAGGTCTTTGTCAGAGACATGTAGTATCTGCGGCGGTGGCTTTCTAACTCAAGCTTATCCCGTTTAGTTGAAGAAACAACTCCTTTTTCAATAGGGAAGATCGAGTCGTGTCTCGGCAGTTTCCTACAACGCTTTGCAGCCAGTGGCCGTCGGCTAGAAAACCAAGACATGGCCATGACAAGAAATGAAATTATTCTCGCATGTCTATGGTAACAGAGCTTTTGAATCCATTAGTGACCAAAGCACGCATTCACAAACGTTTGTCAACTTGTGTAAGCAAACATACTTAATGAATTCTTGATGAATGGAAGGCGACGTTAAAACGGATTAACTAAACATGAACAAGGAAAAAACTCAAGAGGTCATCATCTTGCAAGAAACTCCGTAGCGTCAACGTTAAGTAACACTTTAAATATTTCACTAAGGTTTACAAAAGATAGCTCTAACAACTAATACAAGAATGCAGTAAAAAAAAACCCCGATATGTTGTGTGTTTTATGTCAGAGTCTTGCAAATGACTGACCACGAATCACGACCTTTTTTTTCTAAGTAAATCATTTGAATGAATTGTAATTCCATCATTCATCAAAAAGCAAAACGCTTCAAAGTACCTAATCGAAGTTTTACTTTATCATTGGGTTTTCTCGTATAGTTTCATTTTTTGCAAGACATTTAGATTAATTTTCTATCCGAACTAATTAAGATTGTACGGCTCGTGTTTACTCTATGGTAAGAAAAGTCTTGTAAAACAAATGTGTTTGAGTGACTTTATGACGTTTATTTACACTTCAAATCACGCACTTCTCTTTTGAATACGTTCTTTTTATGATAAAACAAACAAGAGAAGGCCTGGGTCTGAATATTAAGAACCAACTGTGTTCAAGGTTCCAACCCAACCGCGCTGAATAAAAATTTATTATACAGTGACCGATCATGATGAAATACCAGCATTTTCCCTTTTACTAAAAAATAATATCTTCATCGTGCGCAGTGAAGATACTATTTTTATCTTTCACGTGAGGATATTGGTGTCGCCATGGTTACTCAATGATAAGCCAATTACAAGAGGGCTTCCTGTTCAGGCGCGCTGCCGATATTTTTTAAAAAAGTTCTGTGTTTCGTTAATATTTATAAAAAAACCTGAACATCACATGGCAGAGTTACAGTTTTTTGTATTGATAAAAACTCCCGATACAATGATCCCCGTTAAAACGAAAACCCGGCCCGGTGTAACGAACCAAATTTTGGGTCCCGAAGCCACATTTTACCTCCACATTACGAACAAAACAAGCACAAGATTTTGACATATTGCAGCGGTATTTGACAGTCTTGAAACCGTCTTGACTTTACGGTTTCAAGTTAAAGTGCCTTTAACACTAACAATTAATTTTGTTACCTTTAAAAGTGTTTGGAAACTAAGGACGTTTAAGAAAGAATATTTGAAATCGGTCGTATTCTCGACTTTTTATACACGTTTGAAGTTCAAGTTTTGTTAGTCCACGACCACGTTTTAAGGCAACTGGGTGATGACGTCATTCCCGGACATCTCTGGATTATAACACTGCAAGATGGACACGGATGAGAGATTTTTTGATTCAGAAGTATATTCCACTTCCTCATACTGTTCTCAGTTCTTTTGACTTTTGTGTTTAGAAAGATCTAATTTGCTCAATATTTAAGTCGGGAATGACGTCACAACCCAGTCCTCCGAAAACGCGGTCACGAACCAAAATGTCTGAAACAATTTGACCTAATTTCGAAAAAATATTTTTGAAGAAGTACTTTCAATTGTATGTGAAATGATTTGATCCCAAAAAGTTGTTAGCGTTATATGCACTTTAATATGTGCTTTATCATGACCACGTAATAAATCAAGTAAGGATGGTATGATAGTTGTTGCCAGAAGCTAACAGATGATGTCTGTCGTAAAGAAACACGTTACTTGTGCAAAAATAGCCTTTTATTTCCCAATCTTGTACCAGTCCCTTTCTACCTGGCTCTTGTCGTAAATATATAACGTTAGGTTTAACACTAAGAATTTCGCGAGGAAGAAATGGTTGGGTTTTTTTTTCTATTCAAACCATAGCTTTATAATAATTATATGTCTACACTCTTGAATTACACATACTGAATATTTTTCTTATTTTGCAATTAAAGTTCGCCTGAGAATAACAAAGCATATAAACAAGAAAAACTACAGTCAGTTTTTTTACCGATGTACTCAGAGGGTAGAAACTTATAAGTTATGAAATACAAGAGCTACAGTCTTGATAATTGCCATTCTTCCAACATTCACACCATATTAAAGATCATGTACACTAATAAAAGTTTTTTGTTGTATCTGTAATTTGTTGCATTGAGTTAAAAAATAGTGCCCAAAATTTAAAAACACAAGGAACGTCTCAATTCTTACATACTGTATAATTTCATTCCAGTCCAAACTGCTCAGCAAAAACAACATATATTCATAAATATTCTTTTGTAATTTTGTTCTCTTTATAAAGCGCTTCATTTGTTGCCCATCCTTAAAACGAACTTCCTTATTTGCAAAAGTCCTTACAATTCTTGTCCTCACCCAATTTTTTAAGCTCTTGTCACAAAACTTTGTTCTTAAGTCACTACGCAGCAACAAACGAGCAATTGTCAAAACAAGTTCCAGTTCCCACTCGGCCTGCTATGACTCAGATTCGTAGCTCTCAAGCGGGGGACAGGTACAGACAAGATGTTGGTCTCCATATTTATCGTCGACTCGTGCAACCGTGGGCCAGAACTTACGGCCAGTTCCTTTAAGCCAGGGCTGAGTGAAAATGTAAAGTAAATAAACATTATCACAATCGTAATCACAAACATAAGCCAACCACAATCGTAGCTACAGTCACAGACCCATTGCAAAGTGGCGACGGTTTTAAAGGGGAACTGAGCTCTAAAATCAACATTTTAAGAATGAAATCCTTCAAGGTGTTGAGAACATATCCAATTTTTTTTTCTTGAGTCGCACTGATTTTCCAAGAAATTCTAGGTTGTATGTGCGTATCTCGGGATCATTGAGCGTGGGCGCTTGTCGACTAGTCAGCGTTAAACGAAGGTAACGTGTGACGTGGGTTATGGGGAGCGAGCGAGCGCTTGAACTGTTTAAGCTTGCTTACACAGTCAAGAGTGAAAGTTACAACTTACATTGTGTGCGATATCTCACTCCAATGAAGAATTTTTTCAGTCCGAGCCAATTCTTACCTATATCTGACGTCATAGCCTCTCTCTCTCTCTCTCTAAACCGCCGGTAAAATGTGGCAAGTAACGTGTTTTAAACTCGCGGAATGTCAGCGCGATACGAGGAATTTCTTTTAACATCGTTTTCACACTCAGTAAAAGATTTTGTTTGACAAAACATGATTCTAGGGTTCAGTTCCCCTTTACCATTCTTTATTCTACATTCAAATTAACGCAACCAGCTTCGTCCTGGTGTCTATTTTTCAAAAGAATATGTTACTCCAAACAAGGCTAGTGTGGCTAACCTGGACCGCAGATGGAAAATGCCTCAGGGCAGAGAACAACAACTAAAGAAAGAGAGAAGATGGGGTGGGGAACTCGGTAACAGGTAGGGCACGGAGCCAAAAACAGAGGGCTGGAGAGAGAGCAAATGTTGCGGTCCTATCTTCCCTAGAGACGAACAGGATAAATCCCGGCGTACTCAGTCGATGAAATCAATGATCGGAAATCAATCAAATAAGTCGATAACAGTCGATCAAAATAGGTTAATTGCCAATGATGTCAGTCAATCGATGATCAATCTAATATCACAAAGAAAGCCTTTAGGTCTTTCATCGATTGGAAAGTATGTTCCTTTCGCAAAACTCTTGATGAATATCACAAAGTTTTCAGTCACCGATTGGTGATCGATTATTTATTATCGATTGGCATTGATTGGTCATCGATGACCAACACGAAAGCATTCTTGAAAAGTGGTTTGAAAAGACTCATTTTTTAATAATAATAATAATAATAATAATAATAATAATAATAATAATAATAATAATAAAATAGTAATAATAATAGTATTAATAATAATAATATCAATAATAATAATAATATCAAGAGAGTAACACTTCACAGTAGGACTGATAAACTTGTGGCCCTCAAACAAATGGTTAAATATGCATAAACTCATAAAGAGTTCGTGCATATCTACAGTAGTGTAAGAGTGTGAAAAGGAAACTCGAGCCCTTCATAACAGGAAAATTTTTTTGTAACTCACCGCAGGAAAAGCAGCCTTTTCCCTACTGTAGGGTTTGTCCCAATGGTCGGCCATAACAACCTCTTGCGGGTGAGGTGCGTTCTGAAACACAAAGAGAGACAAGCAGAATGTGAATAAAGTAACATAAACTTTATCTAAGTGCAACCCTACCAAATACCATTTCTCCCAATGGTCTTGCAACCAACTAGAAGCTCGCACGCAAATTTTTCTATGCATTAAGCGTTTTGAAAACATTTTCCGAAGTTAGATAACGACTCACATGTGTTGAAAGAGGAATCTTTATCCAAAAGACAACATTTGAAGACTACCTAGGTCCGAGTTTGAAACTTCTGACTCTCTTAACACAGCACGCCCACCTGGGACTTCTGTAACCTCACTCACAAGTCAATACTGGTAAACTGTCATTAAGAGGTTTTACAATGTGTATGCTGCATCTTTTCTAAACTATTTACTGTTTTCGACAATCCATGACTCTCTTTCTTACATACTATTTGGGCTCCAGTTTAGGAGATACACGCCTTTTTTATAGGAACCAGTAAATTTGGCCGACTCATTGTTCTTAATTTTTTGGCGAATTCAGCCTCAAATTGTTCTTAATTTGTTCTTATTTCTATGTTTGGTTTAAATCGAAAAAAAACCCTATTACATGTACTTGAAAACAGATTGCTTTGCGGCTGTATCCTTGGTCATTTCATCGCCTGATTCATTTTCCCGAGACGATTTCCAATGATTATCCCAGTGTTAGTTTCATATTCAAACTCTTACCTTGGCCAAATTAAGTAACGTTAGTGTTTAATTTGAAGCACTGATAATGATAAAAAGAAAAAAATGCGAATCGTTTTTATGTAAAGCTAAAAAAACTGCTCAATCGAGCACCGAGCCTCAGCTCATTCTTAAAGTGGTCTTAAATTTTGGCTAACCTGTGCCTCATTGTTCTTATAAAGTTGTTCTTATAAAAAAGTGTATTATAACAGGGGTTAAATGTTGCGCTGACAATGCAACCCTCCACACCCCCCTTTATCCAAATTGACCAAAAGATTTCTTAAAGACAGCACAAACCCAACCAATACCCGCATGTCAGAACAGCGTCCCCACAATCGATGTCCCCCCGACCCCCACCAAAAAACGTCTCCATCTCCCCCGGCCAACACCAATACAGACAGAACCAACAACTTACTTTGAGGGGATTGTTTTTCTTGTCCATGACGCCTTCTGCTATTTCGTTGATTTCTTCTCTTATGTCTATGTCCAGATAAAAATGGTTAAAAAAATTATAAGCGTTCAAAAAAGTTTGTTTTGCTCCGGGTTTCGCTGGCATCTCTAACAAGTACAACGAACAGCCTAAGGATTGTAAAACTGTAAAACGTCGTAATTCTTTCTACTCAAAAAAAAAATTTTTAATCCTGGTCTCTGCCAAAAGGCTAAATGTTTTTCTGTATATATGTAATTTTAAAAAAACTTCAAAAAAACTTTAATCTTTATTAAGTTTCAAATAGCAAATCTAATCCTGAGATTGCCCAGATGTGGGCGTAATTTGCGGTTTTTAATGGAGGGGGGAACCGGAGTACCCGGAGAAAACCTCCGACGTCGGAGAGGGACCACAAACCCGGCTCACATACTTCCCCGGCCGAGAATCGAACCCGGGTGGCATTGGTGAGAGGCGAGCATTCTACCACTAAGCCACCTCAACGCCCGGTGTTCTTGCTTGCACGAGGTTCCAGTATAAAAGGGTTAGGCCCGCCCCTTTTTCAAGCCTTACATGAAATTTGAATAAATTTTGAAATGTAATGGCGGCCATTGATAAAAGAAACAACCCACTTTCAACAAATCGAGGTCATTTTCACCATAATCGTGAAACAGTTTCATTTTTTTAGTAGTAAATGAAGTCATTGGCATAATACCGTTCTACTGGTAGGCGTACGTCGTGAAAGGCTGCTGATAAGAATTAAGATAAGTGAACTAATTCGCTGGGGATGAAAAAGCCCTTGTTCTGACAACAACACACTTTAGTCAACTAGAAGTTCAATAACTGGGTGGAGCTTAAAGAGTTGAAGATATCCTTATTTGGTAATTAATCAGAAATACTCAATTTTACAAATACTTTTAGACAAATGCAAGATGAATCAACTGAAAGATCTACTTACAGATAAGAGCGTCGCAGAGTCGATCCAGCTCCTCTTTACTTTCACTTTCTGTAGGTTCGATCATCAGCGCAGTGGAAACTGGCCAAGCTACCGTTGGCGCATGAAACCCTGACAAAAAAGACGTGTTTTTCAGCTAGACCCGTGACATACGTCAAAGGAAGCCCCCCTCCCCCCGACAGCATTGGTGTAAGTCAGGAATGACAACACAAAATTCGTTTCAATACATTCAGCAAGTCGCGCGGCTCGCCACTGAAAGGCGGGTAAAATTCCAACAAGTTTCTGTCGCTCGCTAAATTCCGGAGCGAATTAAACAGCACAGTGTATTGGTTTAATGTCATTATTGTATAATGAATGACTAACTGATCAAACAAAGAAACCACTGTGCATACTATATCATATTAGATCAATAAGTTACGCGTCGCACAGGTGTAAACAAACCATTTTTGTATTCTGATCACTCGGCAGTGAACCGCATACAAATTATTTATAAACTCAAAAAGACATTGAACAAACAGTCTTTCCAGGGAGGGGCATCTCGTTTAATCACCAGCGATATCAAACCTTATTTTATAAGTTGATGAGCGCATTAAATTTTGGTGAAAAACTTGAGATACCTTCGATGGTAATCATAGAACTCATTCTGCTTAAATATCCTAGTCCTAATTACAATTGCAAATATTGTTAACATAACATTCTGCACGAGCTTCACTTAACAATAACCGACAACTACCTTATTTACACTCAATTGTCGTACACTCCATTGAAAATTATATTTTTCAAAAACTACTGAATGATTCACTTTCTGCCAATGTAGCAAAAAACTAACCGTAGTCTTGTAATCGTTTCGCAATGTCCATCGCTTCAACTCCAGTAGAAGCCTTGAATTGCTTGGCATCAACAATAAACTCATGGGCGCAGTAACCTAAAGAAGATAAAAAAAAACAAGGTAACACTTCGATAGCATTAACAACGCTCTGCTCAAATATTGACTAAAGACAAAGCTAAGAAACGAAACTGAGAGGGGATGGTCTTTGATCTTACTAATTCATTGTCAACTTATAGTCTGGGAAGGATTGATTTGAAAAGAAAAATAATAACTGTAGTTCAAAACAGAGAAAAGTTGCAATATTCTGACGAAACATACCATTTGCTCCTCGAAACAGGACCTCGTAGTGATCTTCTAACCTCTTTGACATGTAATTGGCGTTAAGAACAGCCACCTGCAGAATCGTGAACATTACAAAAACAAAGAACAGATTTACCCTGAATAACGTTAATAACGCTATAAGCAATACCCGAAATACGAGTAAAATAGGTATACATGATATCAATGAAACTAGTTGAATACGGCTAACCACCTTTGTTGCCTGTACGAGCCCCTTGGCTCCCATCATCCTAATGTAAGCCCATGAAATGGGTAGGATAGAGCTGGAGCCAAACGGAGCGGCAGAGATGACCCCGAACGGTTTGGCACCAGGCTGGACCGTGCTGTGAGGCGGGATGACCGGATGGCTTGGCAGGAACGGAATAAGGTGCTTCTTCCTAAATATGCAAAAAAAAATCAAAGTGCCTATAAGAATAACAATTATTTTTGTAACCACTTAAAGTATTTGGAAACTAAGGACGTTTAAGAAACGAAATTTCGAATTCGGTCGTATTTTCGTTTTTCATACACATCTTGGTTCACGACCGCGTTGTATGGGGACTGGGTTGTGACGTCATACCCGGACATCTCTGGATCAAAACACAGCCAGATTGACATGAACGAATCAGAGGTTTTTGATTCGGGGGTACATTCCAATTCCTCATACAGTTCTCAGTACTTTTGACCCTTTGTGTTTAGAAAGTATCTCATTTACTCAATATTACAAGTCGGGAATGACGTCACAATCCAGTCCCCAGTTTTGACGGATTTAAGTTTTGAAGGAAATTTGTACTTAGGTCAGGTTAAAACACAAGAAGTACGAAATTGCGAAAACAACTTACACTCCAATAGGGCCCATACCAGGCCCCCCTCCGCCATGGGGGATACAGAAAGTCTTGTGGAGATTGGTGTGGAACACATCAGCTCCATAATCTGCGGGGCGGCATAGGCCAACCTGAGGGGCAGCATGGACATTAACAGCCACTCAGTACAAATGTTGTTGAGGGAGTGTCAACGGAGATAGAGACGATATTATAACGTTCTCCCTATCAATTTGAGGTTTGAAGATTCTCCCTGTGCGTTTCTAAGGGTGAGATTTAGACGTTTAGTAGCTAGGAATTGTGGGTAAATGACTAGGTCGCCATCCTGCGTAACCGTGGATTCGCTGCTAACAAAAAAACTTGGGGGTTTAGGTTCTATTTTTTTTAAACCGACGTTTGGAGGGGCACAATGTGGCGTCGAGTGAAAAAGTGTTGGGTGATGAAGAAAGCAAACGTGGGTTTTGCCTAATTTAAAAAATGTCCATGGCCATACAGACTGAAGTTCAAGGATTGTTGATTCTTGTACCTGTGCGTTTAAGTTAGCTCCGTCCAGGTAAACTTGTCCACCATGAAAGTGTACCAAGTCACAGATATCCCTGAAAAATAAATAAGCTAAATAAAAGCTAAAGCCTTTCTCGAGCAAAGTGGTTCACAGTGACGGCGCTTGCCCCTGGTTTTTTATTGCTAAGCAGATGAGAGTATTTGACTCCCCGTGGACTGGACACTAATCCATCGCAGGTTAGCTCCAGTAGAAGTGGTACTCATTTATACAGCTGAGACGACTGGAGCAAAGTCAGGTAAAATGTCTTGCTCAAGGACAAAACACAATGTTTTGACCGGGACTCGAACTCGCGACCCTAGGATTACGAGTCAAACCTGCGAACTGCTCGGTCAGTCTGCCCCCAACGCAAATTAAGTAAAAGGACAACAAAGTCGAACACCACAATTGACGAGAATTTATAATTGCAGCGAGCCAAGCTGCAAGTACATAACAATCTTATAAAGATGGTGTATAGCAACGAAATCTGGGATCAAACCATCGTTAATAGACTGGCTGTTTGTTAAAACAAGCAAACTTTGAAAAAGAAACAACAAACACAGGTGCAACGGAGGTTTTCTAACTATTCAATCAAAAATTATTATCACATATTTAGTTCGTTATTTACATAGTAGATCGGTGAATGTAGAGCGTATCAGCCACTCATATCAATCACACGTGGTGATGTCAAAAACAGCCAATCAAAACGCACGATTTCCATATCATCACGTGTGATTGATATGGAACTTTTACCGCCGTAGAAACAACTTGTCAATCTTATTCGTTAGTGATTGAGTGAAACATCTAGAATCTCACTAAGTATGTGATAACTAGAGAATATTACATGGCCGCTTGGAGATACGAATTTCATCTTCTCGTTCGCTGCGCTTATTCGTGAGATATTTTTTCAACACTCAAAGATACAATTCGTATCTCCACGCGGCCATGTAATATTCTCTAGTAAACAAACTAACCTGACTCCCTCTTCAAACACTCCATTGGTTGACGGGTAAGTGATCATGATTGCCGCCAACTGCTTGCTGTGTTTTTCAACCTTAATAATAAACATTAGCACTCAAATTAACGACATACCCAGCAGTCGTACAAACTGGTATAAACTTTTTCTCATCTTTTCCATTAATGGAATTGATAAACACAAATTATGTCAAACAACTAGTAATAGTTGTTCATTTGTGATTATTCATAAAGTTTTGACAACAAAATTTTTCACAAGTGTAGAAAAATGCTTTAAGACATGCCCTTTTTGCTAAAACGTCACAGTTGAAACATGCGAACACATAAAAGCAACCTTATAACATAAAATTACATGTAACTATGTTTGGTTTTCTTTACTTCTCGTGACAACTTTAACGCAACTTCATCGAAAAATACTAGTTAAACATTTTATATTGCTTTACTCCAAAGCCACAGTTTTTTGTACTTCAAAAGGGGTAATTAAATTTCGACCCAGATCCCCCTATTCATTCAATTCCAATGCGTAAATTCGCATTAATCCTCAAACTGTCTGTAGTAAGCTTCCTAATCGACAACTCTGAAAAAGATGGCAGCTGTAAAATTTACCACAATGCTTTGCGAACCTTACGGCGCTAAAAGAAACTCAGGGAAGGTAAGGGAAGAAGTCAAAACAATGGTATTTTTAAGGAACCCAATTTCGTCGGGGGAGGTGGTGGGTGGCGGCACATACCCCCTACCCCACCCCTCCCCACTTTTTCAAAACTCAATTTCTCAAAACCTGATTT
>JAOBAT010130242.1:0-12470 GCA_026413305.1 Hydrozoanthus tunicans
GAGGGGGGCACGAGCCCCCCTCCCCCCAGCCCCAGCCCTTGCTATGGCCTTGTGACAGGCAAGCTAAATAAAACAGTTTTTTAGGCTAAAAGGCTAAATATAAAAACAAGAAGGCTGGAAATACAAAAGACTGAAGAAAAAGAAATTGATAAAAGTTTTGCACCAATTTTTGAAGCAGACCTTTTAATACTTCTGAACAAAAAGTTTCACTTCAGTTTAAGGTGGTGAGAAAGCAAGTGTTAAGGTCATGATCATCCAAACAGAATTTCGTGTATAAATTTTTGATGATGGTTTGTCTGTGCATTTTCTTGAAAGCTAGAGGCATTTAGTGAGAGTCAAACTGAAAGCGTAGACAAAATTTCATCTTGTTGTCAGACTATCTATTGCATAAAGATGTACGTTCAGTACTTATAAATTATTTAGTAATTTTGCTAAAATTGAAGTGATTAAATACTGATCTCTAGGGAACTTAGAGTGGGAAGACAAGAAGAAGCAAAGATGTAAGATTATGTGGAGGACACCTGATGAGTGGTCAGCACTGATATTCAAATGGGTACTGGATTTTTTTAAATGTAATGTTGATATTGTTAAGTTGTGTTTACTGAAAAAAATTGATACACTTTATTTATCAAAACAACATTTGAACTAAAAAATGCAATAACATGATACATTGTCAAACATGATGTTTAAAGTGAAGAAACAACAATTTTAAAATGTTGCAAAGCTTAATGAGGCATGAAAATGAAAATTTTGTCAAGGGAGATAAGACAGATTTTTAAGGATTAGATTTTTCATGTTATTTTGGTAACTTATAATTATATAGTACTGTCATGGTAAAGGATTACAAATTAACCGAACTGGCTACTTCATTGGTAGTAGCAGCCGTCAGTGCTAGATTTACCATAGCCTTCCCAGACCTGCCAACTCTCCCGGTTTTGCCAGGAGACTTGGAACCAGTTTTTTTCTTTTTCTCCCAGCCTCCCGACAAAGTACTGTCAAACAAAGCTTCTTGGATCTGTTTTTTTTAAAAAACTTACCACCAACACTTTGCTTGACTTGTCTTTGCATGATACTGATCAAAACCAATCATAATTATTATTTTGCTTCTCCGGTTTTTTTCTTTTTCTCCCAGCCTCCCGACAAAGTCCTGCCAAACAAAGCTTCTTGGATCTGTTTTTTTTTTAAAACTTACCACCAACACTTTGCTTGACTTGTCTTTGCATGATACTGATCAAAACCAATCACAATTATTATTTTGCTTCTTACTATGCGTGGAGTCTTGGCATGAACCACTGGTCCAGACCAATATTAACTAGTATAAGCCAGTTTTCCTCCACCGATTTTGCACCTTGTAATAGTTTTAGCAATGAAATGGGACAGTTTATTAAATCTCCAGATTTTTTGCTTAATCTCCAGGTTTTTTGTATTTCACCTCCAGGTTTTTACCTCCCTGGGGTTGGCAAGTCTGCCTTACCTGGCCCAAACAGTTTAGTAAGGCTTGAAAAAAGCTAAGATAACTAAAATTAATGAAAGCCTCAACAAACAATCATTTCTACATGTAGTTAATAGTTGTTATTTTATACATAGGTTCAAGAGAATGGAATGAATGACACAGTTTGCACACTCTTCGAGTTGAGAGAAGGAGAAGATACAGCCAAAGAGGGTAAAGTTTGATAGTACCAGCCAGATGTTGTGTATTAAGTTTCAACTCCATGGATCAAGGACTCTAGAGCTGGGGGAAGGGGAGGGGCATTTGCCCCCTTTGCCCTGTAATTTTTTTTGCTGCATTTGCCTAGCAGAAAAAGTGCTTATAAGAATTGACTGATTCAAAATAACAAAATCAAATGAGTTTCTGATTTCTATGGTAATTTACCAATTTTAAATGCTACCTTGTAATTCAAGTAGCACAAAATTTTCCATGGAGAATGCTCCCCCACCTAGGAAACTCAAGCTGGCAGTACTCTCTAGGTAAAACCTCCATACTAAAACTTGCTCTGCGATCCTTGTCTTTGTTTAAAAGTTGTTCATTGGGGTAGTTTTCACATCAAACCTCAAATCCTGAATACAAGAGTAGACTTCAGTGGTCAATAATAGGGCTGACTGCCTTAAAGCATTATTTTATTTTAATAAATTTTTAAAAATAATTTGTTTTTCTGTTTTTGCAACAGAATTCCATGGCCTGGACACGTGGACACTAAAGAAGGCGTTAACAGTGTTAGAACAGAAAGGAAAAGCTCAAATGTTCGAGGCACCAGATGCAACAGATGAAAGTGGGCTTGGTGTGAAGTTCTACTCATGAAACTCTATCAACAGACTCCATATTCTATGGTTGTACTATCACATAAGAACAATGTTAATTAGAAATCTGTTTCATGAAGTGCACACTCAGAACACCCAGTCTAGTAAAGGATCCTAATGGAAAGTGACATTACGAGCACGAGAGTTGCAAGTTTCCTTGGTGACAAGGGACATTTAGCTCTTCACAAATGGGTTGTTTTAATTTTTAGCTGAAAAACATCGTCTTTAAACAAGGACCCAAGCTATAAATGGGATTGCTCATCTCACATCTGACACCTTTCAGAATCTAAGTTTTGGACCAAGCAGTGGTTGAACTAGTTCTTCCCAAGCAATAGAAATAAAGATAATTATGCATATTCAATTAACTAAAACTTAAATAGTTTCTTACACACAGTAGTGGTAATCGAAACACAAGCGAAGTTTTTTTCATTTTCGCAAGACGGTCAGTTGAATTTCAGGGAAATTTTGTTCTTTTATTGGCAGTTTTCACTTCTAAAATTTTTACATGTTGGCTAAAATTTAATGTGTGTTTTGTCAAACTTTGCACATTATACTTGTGCTTCTTTTTGCCATTACTGTATTAGTATTACATCAAGACTTATGTTACTGACAGTTTTTACTTGAAACTTTTTACACATAAATAGTCCACATATTTTATGCCATGTCCCTTCAAAGGCCCATTGGCAACTGAAGATGGTGATTGCCTTTTACCCTAGGTCCTTGTTTATGGGGATTTTTGGGGGGGAGAGGAGAAGGGGGGGGGGGAGGAGTGACTGCTCTAACAGCCTTTGATATGGGTAATGACATGATAAGACTGAGGTTAAGGTTTTTGTTTTTGCAAGCAAAACAGATGCAGAACCAGGGAGACTCCCTTGAAGAGTGGGTTGGGGTGCTCTATGGACAGATTTGAAAATGACCATGACTTTTAGTGTAAATTTGCATAATTGTAAAAATACAAGATGTAATTTGTGCATTTGTCCCTAAAAAGTACAAGAAGGTCTCATAATCCCACCAACTCAGAAATAGACAACAATGTGTTTATGTATGTGTGATAACTGTCATAAGAATTATTGTAGACTGTTTTGAGTGATTTAACACTTAGTCTTAATCCAGGGTTAATTACCATGACAACCAATAGGTTTTGTTAAGAGCTAATCCTGTTTTAAAGTTAATCGGTTTTCGAACAACCGGCCCCTGGTTGGCTAACACCCATGCACAGTAATTCAACTGAGAGCACTTAATGGCATCAGCTATTTTGTCAATCCTCAAGAAAAAAGTGGTTATTTTTTCAAGGCACTTACAAAAGTAAAGAAAGAAATGGCTGAAAACAACCTCCTTCAATTCGCTGAAGAATTGCCAAGTCTTATGTGGTTCGGCAACCAAGGTTTCTAATTTTCCTTTATTTTACTCATACAAATTATAACTTTATATTACAAAAGAAATGGTTCGCAACTATTAAATTATTGAGCATTTGAGAGGCTGCTTGGAGCACTACAAAGCTAGAGAAGCACTCAACCCTGTTTTGTGCTTTCCCCACATGCAAAGGAACTCCGTAGATGCACACTGTCTATGAACCATTTCTTTAGTAATATCGGTTTGGTGTATTCTCACTTGTACTTGTTTTAAAACTAAGACCCACTACAAACAACTTCACTGTTTACTTACAATAAAATCCCTAAACTTTTTTTTTATCAAAACAGGGTCTTACTTATTTTGCCTTATATAAATTCTGTTTGTACAAAAAGCAAGCCAGAAAACTTTGACCCAATAAATAATTGTTATTTTTTGATAACTGATTATTTATTTTTTGATGATGTTCAACTTTAATAAACCCTCAAATTAAAAGTATAATTATTATTACTGGTATAATAATATTATAAATAATAATAATGCTACAGTCATTTAATTTTCAAGAATCTTTTTAATCGTTACACTTTACAAAGGTTGCAGAAAAAATGTTGACTACAAATTTGTAGCTTAAGACAACTGAAGAGCTAAAAACACTTCCAGAAAGTTAATGACAAATCAAGCTTTTGTGTTTGCTGTCCTTTATAAAAATTATTGTAAGATTAAAATAATGATAAATACACAAGTTTCTCAATTTCTAGTTCTGTTCATTCAGGCTGAAACAGAATCACACAAGCATTGCAGTAGCTCACAATTGTTGCTACTGAGGAGCAAAGGGATTCAGTGGGTTCTGATGAGGGACATTTCGGGGTGGGGGTGGAACTAGATCGGGTAATCCTGAGGGGGGTGGCAGATTTGGTCTCCCCTGGGATGACGAGCGTTGCTGTAACTGTTGAACTTGCCGTGGGGTCAGTCGAAAGTGAAACTGTAGGAAAAACTGAAACACAGATAAAGAATCTATTATTTTTTGTAAGTTGTTTCTTGCAAAACTTAAGAACTTCACAAACTTAACTGTTAAGGCAAAAAAGATAACCTGGTATAGGAAGAACAAATTTTCTTCACTGAAAGGCTGATACTATCATGAAAACAACAA
Source organism: Hydrozoanthus tunicans (assembly GCA_026413305.1). Classification (NCBI taxonomy): domain Eukaryota; kingdom Metazoa; phylum Cnidaria; class Anthozoa; order Zoantharia; family Hydrozoanthidae; genus Hydrozoanthus; species Hydrozoanthus tunicans. The sequence goes on from JAOBAT010130242.1 coordinate 4,799, forward strand.
TTTGCAGAATGTCGACTACAGCAAGAGATCTCACTGAAGCTTAAAGCCATACAGTATTTAAACAGAAGAATTTTGCTGAAAAGATATAGAAGTCAAACTCACTCTGTGCATTGGTTTTAAAAATAATCTGCTGAAATATACTACCTATGCTTGAAAGAGAGTACTTGTACTAGCGATTATGGTACAGTAGTGTAACTTTCAAGCAATAGGTAGAAGATTTCAGCAAGATAATCATTTAAAATGATTTACTATGAGTTAAGTGCATCTTATACAATTATTATCTTGGCTTGGTAGTTTTGAACAGATCAGAAACTTGCTTGAAACTCACTCTTTGTGATGCATACTGCCTACTTTCGGTTGTGCTAACAACCAGCAAAGTTTGGGTGAATTAAAAAAACTAGCTATACTATATTACGTCAACAGTTTTGAAAAAAATTGGTGAAACAGGGGAACTGACATAAACAAGGGAACTGACATAAACAGGTCAACAATAAATTGTGATTTTTAACTCCCAGTAGGTCTTTTCAGAACTACCTGCTGTTGAGTTCTAATGATGCTTACAAATGAATAATTTTCATGGAGTTTAAGTGTTCACTTCTCTGGCAATCTCTTAAGCCAAAACTACTGGATATTTAGTAGAATTAATGTACATGAACTTTGTTTACTAAAAAAGAAATATGAAACGAGGTAATGTAACTTTTATTAACAACAATTAATCCAGCTACTGATTGAGGCTTACTTGTTTTGTTTCTTTGTTCCACTCTGTCCAAAACTTTCCTTCTTCTTTGTCAATTTCTCGACTAGGAATCTACAAGTTAACAGGAGAACAATTTTATGTTCCTATTCATTTAATGTTAGTTACTAAACCTACTACAACCTTTTTAATTTTTTCTAGATTACAAATCTTTGATTAAAGCCAATGATTTCATACACAAATACTGTTAAAATACTTTTATTAAAAATGTCATTTCAATTACTTTGCCAATAAAACAATCAAAATGAAGATTTCATTTTTTTAGGGATTTTCTTTTATCATTTTGATCTAAATCTGGCACATTAATCTTGTTGGTTCAGAAACAAGAAAGTTTGAAGGTACTGGACATGTAGCAGCTTACATAACACCCAAATGTCACCCAGTGCACAAGCGTACCTGGCAGACCAATCAATCAACTTTGTAGCAACACTACCAAGTTTCTTCAGATACTGGTATTAAGGGTTTTTGCAAGTTATACAATAATGTACTTGCTTTTGCTTTCAATGTCAAGTGAGAGAGTTTCCATTTTAATAACAGGTTGTCTCTGTCATCAGGTTGTACCCACCTTGAAAGAGATCGTCTCATAAGGTTCTGCAGCAAACAAAAGATACTGCCAACTCTTATCTGGTGGTTCGATGCGCTGTTCGTATGCGGACATAAACCTGTGCCGAGGAACTACTCCTTCGCCAATCTCTGGATAGTCGACTTGAAAGAGCAAACTGTGTTGGCCTGTGTCAGCACCTTTTTGTTTGGTCACTTTGTATCCTGGACGACCTATCTTGACAAACTTTTTTAAAGAGACTCTTGGCTTTTCCTAAATATCGGAAAAAATAATAAAGAAATAATGAAAACGCCTTAGGTCATAACTCCCAAACGATTCCCTTTTGTAAAGTATTTGGGGATGAAATTTTTAATTTGGATGTCATCTGCTGGAAAAACATCCTAAAATAAAATATCAACAACTTATTCTAACATGAAAACTACTTGGGCACAGATATCAGCAACAGCAATTATGTGTATCATGTTTATGGTCCCTCGAGTCCACATGCTGTTGGAGATATTGTGGTGAATTTTTGACAGTTTATTAGCCTCTATCTGCTGACACTGATACATGTAAGATGACTAATTGACACATTATTTACTTGTAAAACTTCCAAACGAATTCTATAATTAACTAGTTTTTTTGATACTATGGTTAAAGTTGGAGCTGCCAATCTTATCATTTTAGGTCATTGTTTCTATTACACCATCATTAATGAGCATATGACACGATATCAGTTTTTCAACTTCCAAAAAGTATACTATAAAAAACATTGGTTTGCCAAGTTTGAGAAACACACAATAAAAGTACGCAAAGACATGGTTTGTAGAACTTGTAACTTTTCCGACTAAAAGTGTCCCCTCCAAAAGACCAACAATGTGGTGTAAAGGTCATGTGCATCTCACTTCAGTCCATCCAAAATCGACTTTAAAACATCTGTAACTAAAAAGTTTCTATCGAAAACTCTTACAGTTGTGGATGTTTTAAAATTGACTTATCTCTACTTCGTGGCATCGTATTAGATGGACTGAGGTGAGACGCACATGACCTGTTACATCACGCTGTCGGTCTTTTGGAGGGGACACTTTTAGCGGGAAAAATTCAAAATTCTACATGCCGTATCTTGGCGTATTTTCATCGTATGTTTCTCAAATTTGGCAAAACAATGTTTTTATAGTATACTTTTTGAAAATTGAAAAAAAGAATTTGTGTCATATACTCTTTAACATTGTCATTACTGTAGTTTAATTTTCTCAATGCCAGCTAAGAGTTTTACAGTATACAAACCGGAGCTGGTTGAGCAGGAGCCTCCTTTGCTTCTTTAGCTGCTCGGCGAGCTCTACAATACCAGACAAAAACTGTTGATGTAATGTAACCTCTAAACAAAAGAATCACTGTACATACAAAGCATTTTTTGAATTTCTTAAATAATTATCAGCTTCTGAAACCAATGAAAAAACCTCGATAAGTAGCTTAGTATCTTGCTTACCAAGTTGTTGAAACCTACACATACAAATTATGGCAGTTTATTTAAGCAGCCTTTACAAAAAGGGAACCTCTCACTCTGAAAGAATCAAATCTATCCAACCAAATATCTGTTTTAAGTTTTTAAATAGCCTGAAAGTATCAGAAAAAGGTTATCCACCATTTGTTGACAAAAAGCTAACAACAGGTTTGAAGAATTTACTCATTATCTTCTTTGTAGCCTGCATAGCAAGCGTTTCCGTTGAGTTTTGGCGAGATTTTCTTTTTTGGTTGCGCGAAAATTGAGGCGAGAGAAAAAAAACGAAAGGTGGAGGTGGGGGAGGGGGGAGAAGGAAACGCTTGCAGACATGCCTTTGAAGTTTGGAAACTGCCGGTTGACATTTCACGCTCCATTGCGGCACATGTGCTGGATCAGAATAAACTTAGTGAGCTTACTTTGCTAATTTTTCATTCATAATTTCATATGAGAAACAAATAATTTGAGATGGAAGTAATTTTGTCTTTTTTTGATCTTTACGTCTATAAGAATTAAACAGTTGAGGTTTGTGGGACTGATTTGATGTAACGTCCATGGTAATTTGAGCCACTTGATTATGCATATAATATGCCTTTAAAAAATTATTCCTTCTTGTTTGAAATATTTAAAAGCGTTTTCACACTTCAAGCTGAATCTTTAATCTAGGTTTTTGTCTGAACTTTATCCCAGCCAGTTTAAAACATCAATGTATTAAAGCTTGGCGTCTGTCGCTTGGCCGATCATTGTTTTCTTTGAGGTTTAACAGATGATCTCGTTTGTTTCTTTCTGTAAGGTTCTTTCGTATGTTCATATTTCAGCAATTTTAGCCCCCTTCTTTGTGCTCAATTCCTGTCTCTGTTGAGCTTAAATCATTTTGTATTATTTCGGCGAAGAAACCAATTCTTGTTTGGCTCACAGTTTGTTTGCCATTCGGCATCGTTTAACAGGAGTTTGAACAATATGAATCAAAATGAAAATGTATCGGTTACGTTATTTGATCCAAGACCCGTCTCAAGCCACTGCTGCTCACAAAATTAATTGGAATTGCTCTTAAGCAGGTATTTTAAATTGAACTGAAGTAATTTAGGGCTTTTGCCTTTTCCTTTGCACGGCTTGAAAAATTTCTAAAAAGTGAATCAAGTAAGAAGTCAGTTTGATTGGCATTTGTAATTAGTCAGACCAGAACCACACCAATCACGAGCCCCGTTCGCTGGCGAAAGGGCGGTTTCCAAACTTCACAGGCATGTCTGCAAGCATTTCCTTCTCCCCCCTCCCCCACCCCCACCTTCCTTTTTTTTCTTTTGCCCCAATTTTTGCGCGACCAAAAAAGAAATTCTCGCCAAGGCTCAACGGAAACGCTTGCTACACAGGCTATCTTCTTTGAAGTTATTCTGAATTGAAAAATCAGCAGTGTTGCACATGTATGCGATGATATGGAGACAGCCAGTAAAATTAAACTAGGGCCTAAATATTCTGAATTGGCCCTGAAGAACAAGGAAGCTAACTTTGACTGGCTTCAAAAAGTAAATTTTGTACTAGATGGGGACTTGTGGAAGAGAAAAACAATTGTAAACCTTCTGAATGAATGTTCATGAAGGCATGATGCATTCAAAGGTGTCTTGTTATTACAATGGAGAAAATTTTGGATTGAAAAAGTCCATTTTGCTGATTTTGATACAAAACCAATAAAAAAATCAAGAACAGTATTCAAAGAGTTGTTTACCGGTTATTGTTTGAAGCCAGTATCAGAAAAAAATGAAATACCCTGACCTTTGCTCAAATACGTGACGAAAATAAGTGGTCGTAAAATTTAATGTTGCTTTGGAAAAGAAGTAGATACAATGTACTTGGATTATAAAATTATCTGTTTCAAAAATGAGTTCATACAAAACCCCAAAATACAATCTACAAAACAGATCAAGTACCCCTAGGTAAGAAATATTACTGTTGAGCACTTACAAGTTTTGTTGATGCTTTTTTCCTTGTGTGTGGGCCAGATAGCTACCCTGTGGAAGTTATGTGACAGAGTTAATCATTGACAACAGCTTCTGAAAAGAAGTCGATTTGTCCAGGTTATCCCAGGACCTTAAGTAATAATTATTTTCCTGGTTTACGAGGATGAAATTTGAATTTGCATTTTCCCAGGGCTTTCTAGGTTTTTCTGGACCCATACCAACCTTGTATCAAGATAGCTCTAGTCAAATTGAACATCAGGGCCGAAGACATTATTCGAAAATGAAGCAACTGCCTGTATACAAGTGAAATTTTTTTTAATAGAATTAATAACTGTTAATTTTTTTTTTTCGAATTAAGGAATAAAAACTGGTTATGCAACCAGATCACTAACACTAAGGGAGGATTTCTGTTTCCCCTTTCACAACTTTGCTTATTTTGAGCAAATGGACAACAACAAAAAAAGCACATTTCTTTGGAAAGGTTTAGGACAGATATTCTTGAGTCTTATCTATATTACCAAGAAAATTCAACAAGACTTAGGATAGTGCAAGTGTCTGGCTTACCTCATTATTATGGAGTGTTAAACAAAGCTTGCATTCATATGATCCCAAGTGGTTTTTCATAAAGTAAGGATCCTATTATGAAAACAGAACACATATATGTTAAAACCTTAGGAAAAATATTTCAGAACAGCTAGGTAGATCAATATTAAGTTTGTTTTCAAATGACCAACAATGAATAGTTTACAAATAATCTGTTAATTATTGTGTGAAAGTGTGTATGCATTGAAGTTAAAGGGGTTTTTATGGGGGGGGACTAAAAATTTAAACCAGTTTAAACAGATTTTTCGAAACTTGTTTAACTTGACAATAAATGATTGCAATAAAAGGTTTTAGATTTTTTAGGTAGCTTAACAGAAAAAAAAACCCTCCCCTCTCCTCATACAACATTTTCCCTCCTGTTCTCTCCCTCTCATTCTTTTCTTTTCTTGTTTCACTCCTGTATTTCGGCCCTTCCTGTAGTTTCATTCTCTCTATTACATTCTAAGTTACATTTGTTTGGCTTGAATCACAAACCTCTTACTTACTTGCCTCCAACCTTATGTCTTATAGCTATCAAGTAATCAGTTCAGATGCTTTTAACAACTTTACAATGCCCCTTTCCCCAAGTAATGTAGAGTGTAAAACTAAATGATTTGAAAACTTAGAACAAGATAAATCGAACCTGTTTAAATCAAATTAAACCATAATCAAATTTAAACCTCCACATATACACTGATTTGAATGCCATCTAGCAAAACCTGTATCTGCCTCGTGAACATAATTTTTATTGGCTACCACACTATTTCAACCAGAAAGTTTTCCCTGAGGACCAAACCAATCAGCAGAGGCCCTAAAACGTCCACAAGGACAACTCAAGAACATTTGTCATTTGATATATCAATTAATTATAATTATAATTAATTATAATTTATAATGTACTGATGTTATAGGAGAAACTGTATCTGTAAACCCTGAGAGCAGCATTCCAATTAACCTTTGTCAAGCAGTGGGTCATGTAGACTGTCTAGGGGTTTATGAAGATATGTTAGTCAGCACAAAACTGGAAATAGTTAACTGGAACGCTGCTCTCGTGATTTACAGGTACATAAACACACTATAAATCATATCAGATGTTCTTAAGCTATGGAACTCAGAAAATACACTTTGTTTAAGGTTACCTAGATGATTCCATAAGCAGGAAAAAAGAGTTACAAGATGAATATACGCTACGTCCAGAGGAGAATGTTTGATATACTGCAGTTGAGTCGAAAAACAGGGACGATGAAGAACTATGTGCGTACTACACACTATATAGGGGATGGCGATGATTTAACTTGAAAATGGACTTGGAAAAAAGCACGAGGTGCTTCTCCTAAAAAGTAAGTTGATAGCCTATAACGATGTTTCCATATCTAGTAAAAAGAGTCTGCGTGCTTATTTCTGACATTCAACTTACTTTATTCAGGTCGATTGTCTCCAAAGCCAACTGCCGGAGCCTCTCTCTTCTATCTCTGTTTGACTCTGAAGCCGAAGCAACGCCGCCCGAACCCGTTTTGCCCCCAGCACGGTGTTGAAAATCCATTTTTGCCTTTCAGGTAGCACAAACCTCAAGTTCTTCGACAATAAAATTCAACTTTTAGCCTCAATGTTTGCTTCCATGCGTTCCATGGCGTCCTCTTGCGCCCACAATGCAACACATATTCGTACCCAGACTCTCTGGGTCAGCAGTACAACTTACTACCCAAAGAACTACTACTACAACATTATATTGCGTGCAATATGTAACTACAATTAAATACATCACGGCGAGACACGTAACTTATAAAACTTTTCAACTAAAAACTGTTATGTTCTTTTAAGAACACAGAAAAACTTAAAAGTTTGCAAAGTCTTAGATTAGATCGGGCCGCTTTATAGCGAATCTCTGACCCAGAGTTCTAGCTTTCTTTCCTTGCTTTTATGAATTAACTAGTTAAGCAGCAGTTTTATTTAATTCCGCCGCCATTGATTTAGTTAACGGCTAAGAGTTTTAGCAGTAAACTTTAACAAATCATTTGTTCCAGACTAAAAACGGAATAAGGCTTGGAGGTAAGCGAGACACTTGATAGATCTTGACAGCACCAGGCCCGTAGCAAGGATTTTTTGCGGAAGGTTGCGATTGAACGAGAAGACGTCTCAGTGGGGTCCGGCGGCATTAGTTTAGGTTGTCTGAAAGTGAAATGTAAAATAAGCAGGCAAAACCAACCTTAAAAACCTGCATATTATTCAAAAGTTTGCTTCAAAATCAAATCAGAAATTTGAAGAAGATATTTTGTTTCCAAATAGTTGGTCAACATTAAAGTGGACCCTTTGCTTCCTGGGTGTGTGTGTGTGTGGCG
>JAOBAT010130253.1:0-12468 GCA_026413305.1 Hydrozoanthus tunicans
CCTTCCTCCTAGGTTGCATGTTGTTAGTCTAGAGTAGAGCGTTTTTGAGGAGGGGCAGCTTGGGCCTATGCGCCGAGCGCGAAGCTACACCTAAGTTAAAGATACGTGGCAGAGTAAAATTGCGTGAAACTGGGTACTAGAATCCGAGAACAAGATGGCGGACGAGTATTTACTTGTGCTGTGGACGTCTTTAGCAGCGATTTTTGTCCTCTTTTATTTTTGGAGGCGGAGAAAAGTGGAGCAGCGACTTAAATTCATTGAAGAACAAAAACGCTCCAACAATGTCCTGGTGAAAAGTTCTCTCCTTGACCGGTTGAATAAAACGAGAGATGGCAATGACTGCGCTACTGAAACTGAAAGGTCAATAGCTGAAACAAATAGAGATACAGAAATCAATGAAAAGCTTCAGTCAGAATTATCCAAGGAAAGTTCAGAAGAAATTCAGAATAGACCCGTGCGTCGCAAAAACGTACAAAGTGATAAAGATGTCCAGAAAGCGCGTTTAAAGAAGTTTGAAGCCCCGAGACGCCTTCATGAGTTAGCTGAAGAACGTCAAAGTGCTGTTACTAGCCAGGAAAGTAACGATTCCACTCAAACTGGAAAGCAAGCTCAACAAACAGACAGTGCAGCTCAAAGTGACAAGGCTGTTAATAATGAATCGGAAAATTATGTTAATACTTTGGACGAAGCCTTTGACGCCATAAATAATAAGGAAGTAGATCTATGTACACTAAAAAAGATTGCTGCGTCAGGGAAATCTGACAATGTCGGGGTTGAAGGAGTTGTATTTGATCCTGAATCGGGTGCTCCAATTTCTCATCCGCTGAAAACATTAGAAGAGGCATTGGCTTGGCGGCCAGGTTTTGATGAGTTTAATATTGCAAGGGTGCCCTTAACCATTTCAGAAGCACAACCAGTGTGTTCAAATCAAGTGAAGACTCTAGTTTGTCACGATATGAAAGGAGGATACATTGAAGACAGGTAGGGAAAATTCAGTGCTGGAATAAGGAGGTGTAATTCACTGTACTTGAAACCACAAAAGTGTAAAGCAGAATCATGAATATTTGTGATTTTATACTTTCTGGTAATTACTGAATTTCTAGCTTTGTAGAAACCCAAATGTTGAAAGTTTTAAAGGAGAACAGGGTTCGTCCGGGTCTATAAAAAGCTGTCTTTTTAGTCTTGATTAAAAACAATATTAAACTTGTTAAATTGTATCAGACTGTTTGATTTACAACAGCCTTACTTTTAGTTTCATTTAATTTTGCACTACTAAAATCTCAGTCAGGCAAGTGATTTCTGGGCCTGGTTGTTTGAAAGCCGATTAACTTTAACCCAGGATTAACTCTTAACAAAACCTATTGGTTGTCATGGTAATTAACCCTGGATTAGGTTAATCGTCTTTTGAACAACTGGGCCCTGGATTTTACTTGCCTAAACAAGATAGTTTCCAGCCAAGCAGTTTTTTTTATCAGTTGCGTTAAGCTTGGTCTTCACAAAAGCAGCCAAGTGTAAAGCAGAATCAAGAAGATGGCGGACGAGTATTTACTTGTGTCATGGGTGTCTTCAGCAGCAATTTTTTCAACTGTTTTCTCTGTAGTCTGCTAGAGCTTATTTTTACTAAAATCAGCCAGAGGCTGAACAAACCATCCCCTCAAGCAGTTTTGCCTTTTCAGTGTTTTGGTTGCCATCACTTTTTACGAATGTTTGCACAGGTTTCTTATTCTGCGCTCCTACGCACAGAAAGCGTTTGTATTGTATATTTTCCATAACAAGACAAAGGGTGTAGGAGTAAAGGCATACCAGTTTGTTGAAGATGGACAATAACTTGTTTGCATGTGTAATATTGCAAATTAGTTCAATATAACCTTGTCAATTAAAACTGTGAGAGATTAGCAAAGAATATTAACCCTGGTGAAGCGTACTAACTGGTAAGGTCAAGTGAACATTAATTATGATGAGCTTGAATATATAAGCAGTAACCATATTCAAGGGATTCCCCTTGGCACATAATTACAGATGCCCAACATAAACTCATGTCTTTGCTTTCGTTTATCAGGTTTGTTCAAGGATACCCATCCAGTACCTGTTACATCATATATCACTGGCAGTACATTGATGTTTTTGTCTACTTCAGTCATCATTTTGTTACAATACCACCACCATGCTGGACCAATGCTGCTCATACACATGCTGTTCCAGTGTTGGGGACACTTATCACTGAGTGGGATGATGGGTCAGAGAGGTGCTCCAATATTCTCAAGGATAGAACATCCTTTGAACATTTCGCCAACCAGCTTGTTGACATTGCAGAGTATTACAAGTTCGATGGGTGGTTGGTGAACATTGAGAATCCTATCCAGGTCAGTTGAAGTCCCTATCAAGCTTATTTTTTACTTTTTGGATTAAAACTGTTGTCATCTGTGAACTCAAAATTTGAACAACCAAAGAAAGTTTCCACGTCTAAGTATACTTTTTAATCAAAAAAAGATTGGAATATAAATTTTGATTGAGCAGGTCAGGAACTGGTAACCTGTGATGTACATAGCAGCTGTGAGTTATGTGGTTTTTGTTTAAGAAATTTCATTTCTGTTAAAAAGTGTCTTTAGATTTTTATTTCAAACAATTTTAAGGGAATAATTTATGGATTAAAGTTATAACAATACGACTATAGTAGCCAGAATTAAATTTTTTTATATAAAAAGGATTTTCTCTGCTTTATGCCTCTTGCTACGTCATATTCCTCCTGCTGCGTCATCATTGCATGCTTCAAGTCTAAAAAATGTAACAAGAATGGCGAGAAAAGGTTTTATTTTCAAAAATTACTATTATAAAATGGTTCTACTTTTCATCTGGAACTTAAAAGAATAAGCTTGATAGGAACTTTAACTTATTGCAAGCATTCAATATTTGCTGTTATAAGCTTGATGGGTGGATGGATCTAATTGTCAAGTGGCAAAGGCAGAGAGACAGTTGGATTGTCTTTAGTTAGCATAGCATCTTCCCAAGAGTCTAATCTAGTCAAACTCTACACTTTGCGCCACTGAGAAAAATGTGTAGCTTAACAAAGCCAAAAGAACTGTCCCAAGAGTAATAACAGTGTTTTGATTTACCTCTAGCCAGCACAGGTGAACAACTTAGCTGAGTTTGTCAAGTACTTGACCAATACAATGCATGCAAAAATCCCCAACTCTATTGTTATCTGGTATGACAGTGTCACATACAAAGGAGACCTCCATTGGCAAGATGAGCTGAATGCAAACAACAGGTATTAAAGCAGTGTTTCTGCAGAACAATTTAAGATATGTGTAATTTATTATTAAGATTTTATGTTGTAAGGTGGTGCAATGGCTGAGCGATTAGCATGTTCGACTTGTAATCCTAAGGTTGGGAATTTTAAGCTCTCGTCAGATCACTGTATTGTGTCCTAAAGCAAGACACGTTACCCGACTTGCTCCAGTCAACTCAACTGTAAAAGAGAGTACAGTAAATCTCGCGAGTAAGAACCTAAATTTTAAGAACCTGTTAGGCTAAAATCTACCAGTTATGCCCCCTCTAAGTAAAAACCTACTTAGCCTAAAATTTGGATTCAGGTTCTTAAATTCTAAAAATAACAATTTTATGGAAATCATTGAGGGGCTCTTTAACAATTATCCCTCGAGCCCGAATGGGATAGAAGCCAATAGCCCATGAGGCCGAATGCTGATAGTAGCATTTCAAGGGGGGGGGGTTGGGCCTGGGGTCAAAAGCTATATCAGCAGAATTGTAGAGCTTCCTAGAAATAAGAACCTATTAAGAACCTAATGACCCTAGATTTTTGTTATACACCTTTTATGTAAGAACCTGTTTAGCCTAACTGGAAAAAACACAGGTTCTTACTCGCGGGATTTACTGTACCAGTTCTGCCGGGGGTTAACCTGCAGTGGGTTTATTGTACCTTGTCCAGGGGTAGCCAAAGACTCTCATCCACCTAACACTATGGAAACTGGAGATAAGCACCGGCCTAGTGAGCCAGTAGGCTTGAGAAAGGGTTTAGCCTTTTTTTTTTTTTTTTATTTATACGATATTGTATGGTATGAAAGTTTCTTCTTTTTCTAAGTGTATCTTGTGAGATTTTCTAATAACCAATGACTTATTTGTATTTGCTGTGTGATGTTTATAAACTGGCTGGGAATGAAAGAGTTTTTATTGCTTATTTGACACCTTTTAGGGGTTCAACTGGAATATTCAACAAGCAACCCAACACCTTACTGTCGTTTAAAGCTGGTAATCATCCACGCATTGTCAAGCTCTTAACACAGTGCAGAAGTTACTTATTATAAGTTCTGAATTTATCTTCCTATTAGGATCTTTTTTGATGTGTGTGATGGTATATTCCTGAACTACAATTGGTCTGAAAGTCATCTAATGCGGTCAGCAAGTGCAGCTGGTCGACAGTTCCAGAATAGAGTTTATGTTGGTGTTGACTGTTTTGGGCGTGGCTGTTATGGTGGTGGAGGGTTTAATTGTAACAAGGTTGGTATTATTGCTAGCTAATAAAAATGATTAATAGTTAATAAAAATTAATAAAAAGTCGAAAGTTTGAAATCTTTTTGGATGATGTGTGTGGGTGGAAAGGGGGACCCTTGTTAGATGGAGTTACGAGTGATTGACTTTTTCTTTGTTTTCATTGAAGGGGTTGTTTATTTAAGAGGGGCTTTGTTGAGAAGTATGATATTTAAAACAACATTGAATATAATTCCTTGATAAAATAAATGGGGGATCATAATTTTTATCACTTTTGTGTATTTTTGTTATTCTTTTTGTTATTTGGGAAAAAAACAAGTTCCTGATGGGAATCGAACCCAAGGCCTTCTGTGTGCTAGTTGAATGCTCTACTGCTGAGCCATGGGAACTCATTCGGTGAGCAGGGTCATTGATCGGATTATGACACACAGACTATATTGCACAAATCACTTGAATGCCAAGGCATATATGTCAAGGATGCATGCACTAATAAATGCATTATTTTGTACCTGATCTGATGTTGACAAGTTCATATACTTATTGTTATTGTTATTATGTGTGAATGCCAAGGCATATGTGTCAAGGGCGCACTCGTTAATTAATGCATTGTTTTGTACCTGATCTGATGTTGACAAGTTCGTATACTTTTTGTTTTTGTCGTTATTATTAAGACCAGGGCCCAGTTATTCAAAGACCAACTGCCTTAACCCAGGTTTAACTTTTTAATCCATGCTCAATGACATGTTTCTTATGTTCCCTTAACTGGTAAGGCTTGGAAGTTTGTGGTATTGCTTGAGATTTTAAGCACTGTTTGTAATCAAACAAATCTTTTGTTGTTATCAAAGATATAACTGTTTGAGTATTTCCAAACTAACCTGCTTTTAAACAATTGGGCTCTGAACATTACTGTATTTTTTTAACAGTGTTACTGGTATGTACAGTAACCCATTAATTTAACATTTCACAGGCCTTCAAAGTGATCAGAAATGAAAAGCTCTCAGCTGCTTTGTTTGCTCCTGGCTGGGTGATGGAAAATCTGGGTGAAAAAAATTTCATTGCCAATCAGGATAAGTAAGGATTTAATATGTAAATATTGTAAGCTTTACCCATTATGCTAACTCTAGTTCTATTATGTTTCTATTTGTTTTGAATGCAAGAAAAATAACTCAGACCAAGCAGAGGGCCCATTGATTAGTTTTTGTTTTACTCTGCCAGCAGTGGTTACTGAAACTTGAATGGGCACCATCTTTTTCTAATGGTACAGCCTACCTTTCTTGAATGAACATTTTAATGGTTAGGTCCGATGGCTTAACATCCCTGTCCATGTAGATTGTGGTGAAAGATGGCCCCACAAAACTTCAGTCCTTGACACAACTGTGGATCAATCCCAGGGCCTCGTGTTTGACAGTCACAATTCTTACTGATTGTGCCAAGGCCGCACACTTTGAGACACACCTTCAGGGACTGCGAAGCAATGGATCTAGGTGGGATATAGCCCCACCAATAATTTTGCGTTGAATGTACTTCTTGTAACAAACAGACTTACTTAAATGTACTTATATGCTTATATTTTTAACTTCTTTGAAGGTTTAGTAGAGAAAACATTACGATGAAAAATTTGACAAAACTTTATTTTGATTGATAGAAAAAAAACGCATTTCTTGTGATCTTAGAAGTTTAAAACTTCAAAACTTTCCGGGGGAGCATACCCGGCCCCTTGACCTCCCAACAAAATTTAGTTCATTCACACGATTTTAGCCCCACCAATGCCAAATATACTTTGCGGTCCCTGCCCTTGCCATTAGGCAAGGACTTTGGAAAACAGGTCTTTCGATATTAGAATTTAAAAAAACAAAGTATTCATCACACATTTCACTTCAGGATTTTTCGTTTCATTTCATTTCATTGAATTCATATTCAATGACGTATGACCAAAACAAATACAATTTCATCCTTTTTTGGCACACTCTCTTTCCTTTTTCATCTTTTTACCCTGAATGATATATTTTAGCCAGGTTTTTGATTTGGTACTTTAATGTGTAATGGAAACATAACTTTTTTATTAAAGGAGAATTTATTCTTTTTAAGGTTTTGGAATCTTTTATCTGGATTTTGCAATGTACACTGTTCTGTATCAGGGATTCCTTTTGCAACCTCTTTTTGTCGAGGTTATGGCCAGAAAGTCTACTGTGATGGCAAGGTAGAGTGTAACCTAATACTTAATCCAGCTGGTGATTTGTATAAAATTTCATAAACTTTTTATAACACGTTTTGACTGAACTAGGTTCTTAAACAATCAGAAAAACAGTCACTTCAAGGACGATTTTATGTATGATATGACTGTTTTGCCATTAAGATCAAAAGCTTGTTTGTTTTCAGTTGTGAAAACCCTCTTTTTATCTTGATTGGTTGTTTCACAAAATTTATCCAATTTCAAATGTGGAATATTTTGAGAAACTTGATCATAAACAATAAAACAACCCCTTTCCTGTGCTACAGGAAGCAAATTTTTTAGAGCTGTTGAGAAAAAGCGTGAAGGGTAGGTCTTGCTGGAAATGCCAAAGGAGAAGGGAAGATCTTACTGAAATTCTTAAGGAGAAGGAAAGGTTTTGCTGGAAATATCTAATGAGAAGGGAAGGTCTTGCTGGAAAAACCCAAGGAGAAAGGGAAGATCTTTCTTGAAATACCAAAGAAGAAGGGAAGATTTTTCTGGAAATACCCAAGGAGGAGGGAAGGTCTTGTGGGAAATACCCCAAGGAGAAGGGAAGGTCTTGCTTGAAGTATGCAATGAGAAGGGAAGGTCTTGCTGGAAGTACCAGGGAAAAAGGAAGGCCTTGCTGGAACTTCTCAAGGAGAAGGGAAGATCTTGTTGGAATTACCCATGGAAGAGAGAAGATTTACTGCAATTGACCAAGGAAAGGAGCAGGTCTTACTGCAAAAATCTGAGGAGAAGGGAAGGTCTTACTGGAAAATCCAGGGAGAAGAGAAGGTCTCGCTGGAAATACCCAAGGAAAAGAGAAGGCTTTGCTAGAAATATCCAAGTAATAAGAATGTCTTACTGGAAATACCCAAGGATTAGGGTCGTCGGGAGGCCTTGCTTGAAAAATCCAAGGAGAAGGGAAGGTTTTACTGGAAATATCCCAGGAGGAGGGAAGGTCTTGCTGGAAATATTCAGGGAGAAGGGAAGGTCTTGCTGGAAATATGCAAGGAAAAAGAAAGGTCTTGCTGGAAATACCAAAGGAGAAAGGAAGATCTTGCTGGAAATACCCCAAGGAGAAGGGAAGGTCTTGCTGGAAGTATGCAATGAGAAGGGAAGGTCTTGCTGGAAATATCCAGGGAAAAAGGAAGGCCTTGCTGGAACTTCTCAAGGAGAAGGGAAGATCTTGCTGGAATTACCCATGGAAGAGAGAAGGTTAACTGCAATTGCCCAAGGAAAGGGGCAGGTCTTACTGCAAAAATCTAAGGAGAAGGGAAGGTCTTGCTGGAAATATCCAGGAAGAAGGGAAGGTCTCGCTGGAAATACCCAAGGAAAATTGTGTTGGAATTACCAAAGAAGTGGGGAAGGTTCTGCTGGAGTTACCCAAGTTGTAGGGAAGGTTTTGCTGGAATAACCCAAGGAGAGAGACATGTCTTTCTGGAAAAATCCGATATTCAGGGAGAAGGGAAGGTATTTTTGGAAATACCCAAGGAAAAGGGAAGGTCTTGCTGGAGTTGCCCAAGGAGAAGGGAAGGTCTTACTGGAAATACGGATGGGTCAAGGGGTGGTTGAGAGGGTTCGGTAAGGTAGGGGTTGGGATATTATGGGTTGAGATGTAATGGGTTGGGGAGGTTCTCACTCTACCTACCCCCCTTCCCCCTTGCCTCAACCACTTTGTTTGACAGGCTTTGACAGGGCTTCGACATTGATCATGAAATAAGATGAGTGAGGTACAACTTGTAAGGTTTAAGTCCAACATCTAACGTTTTTGCTAATCAGCCTAATTTCAACATACACATGTACTGTACTTGTTGTATTTGTCGTCAGATTGTACTGGCCCATCCGTGGACAAATCTGAGTGCCCAACAGGTTCAACCAACCTACAGCAACACATTTTTCAACCTGGGTAGCAAAGGAGGGCTTGTGATCAACAAAGTCGATCACACATTGAATGACGCATTCAGTGGTGGTGGGTGTCTTGTGGTCCAAGGTCAATTACGACCTAGTGTAGAAGTTGCCAAGGGGGTGGTAAGGTGGGTGTCAATATTTGGCACGAAATGATAAAAGTTTTGACAACTATAATAATGATAATTAGGGTAAAGTAGTTTGTGAAATGTTCTTAATAAAAGGATTGCACGACACAATAGATGATAATTCTTCTAAAATCATGATCTGGTTATATTAAAGAAGTTTGTTGGAGCAGTTTACAAAGATATCTTCTTTATTGCCAGTATTTTTTTCTTATTTGTAAATGATTACAAAGCTACATAAAGACATATTATAGAACATGAAGTATTTCCTTGTTAAAAGTTTAAGAAGTAACAAGAAATGCATAAAACATGGAGACTTCCATCTCATTAAAGATTACATTTTGTCATGTTATCTGTACCTTTAAGGCTGTGTTAGAACTTGTTCTATGAAAGTAAACCAACTGTATAACTTAAAAACTAAATCTCACCTTTGAAAAAAATGTATGTAAAAGCGATCGTTTTGAACATTTTGCTACCGTTAAGTATGGATATTCCTAAGGCTGTACAAGACCGACCTATACATACTATATAAAGATTCATTCATATCTGCATATCTAAGGTTGTACAAGACCGACCTGTACGTACTGTCTCCGTTACTGATCTCGGTAACATTCAAGTTGGACAAGAAGAAAAGCCTGGACGTAGCTCTGCAGCTGCACAGAGATAGAAAGCCAACCTACCTTCTTCTCTGTCCTCCACCTCGAGACACTGAAGGTTTGTTGTACTGCAAAGAAATTAGTATACCGGTTTTGGTTTTAAGGCCTTGATTTATGGCTTTATTGAACTACACCGAGATGTAAGAAGAATTTTACGCACAATATATAAAATACTAGTCTCACTGTTTTATTGTGTGAAATATTTTAGGTCACAAAGTTTTATAGGCGGAGGCAGCAGTGCAAATATTTTTTTATATCTAAAAGCAGAACATCAAACTACATCAAGCTGGAAATGCCGAATCCAAAGGCTTTACGAAAAAGTTATAGATAGCAGCTCCTTGAGCCATGGCCGTGGGTTTCTGAGAAGCTGTTTGAATCGATGTTTTCACTTAACGTATTATGATTTTATTGTTTCAATTCGGGGGACCGGGCTTACGATTCATCGCCTTCATCCGAAAAGACGCAAAGGCCTAACCGTTTGCAGATTTTTGAAAAGATGCAGCCCCTTCTCAGTTATTTAAGACATTACGTAAAGGTCCGGCACTGGAAATCAATCGTATGGCAGACTTGTACCTTGTTAATAACATGCGGCTGGGCTCTGTGATTTTTGAACATCGTTAGAAGCTTACAAGCTGGTGAGCTCACGAGGAGGGAATTTAGTTAGCCCGAACTGATTTTAAAAAAAAACCAATTTTCTAGGTCTGCATAAACAAACGACTTAACAGTGTCCACTTCACTATTTGTACCAACTAATAGATATAATGGCAGAAGATGAGGGGAGCTTGTTAAACCAGCGATTGATCCAACGTTATGGTCTTCACAAGTCTGCTGTTCTTCGTTCATCTGTGTTTACCTCGCCGATCGGGGGGGAGCACTATGAAGCGTACGCCCCCCTGTCTGGTGATGATCACGTGAAAGTTCAAAGAGCTTTTACATGCGACGAGGAGTCGAGTGAAGGCTGGTGTACCAGGTGAGTTTTGATTGAAAGAGTTCCGTCACTAGTGGGCAAAACTCAGTTATCAAGACTCTCAATTCTGAGCTTCAGAGAACTGCCATGTAATCTTGAGTTAACCATAAAAATAGCTTTCAGCCTTAGCAAGTATAACTCTTGATAAAGACATTCTTGTTAAGGAACTCAAAACTAGTTCGTTGGTTCCGTGTTTCATTTTAGCGATTTTGTAGATTTCGGGTATTTCGCAAAAAAGTTTCGAGAACACTTTAGAAGGAATACGAGACAAACGGCGGTCAGCTCGTGTACGTAGTCCTAAACAAAGCAAAACTCGATTTTGCACACTTAGAGTACATGATAGTTAGGAATTCGTCCGATCAAAGAAACGTTAAATATTAAGAAGTATATATGCTATTTTTTATCACTTCCTTGGACATCTTTGTTCGTCGAACTTCGTCGAACTTCCCTAGGTTATAAAAGAACACTTTTTTATGACCAATTGTTTGAAAAAGAAGCATCCTTTATATTTTTATCAAAGTTTGAATAATACCCAAGTTTTTAATCTAGTTTTGCCTGCCTGTTTTACATTTCGGTCTCATACAATCCAATTTTCAAATTTTTTTCTGGGGAAGCTTGCCCTCAGACTACCTTAAAACTTGCACCTTCGGCGCTCATTTCGTCCGTCTCTTCGTTCGACCGCACCCTCCGCAAAATTACCTGGCTACGGATCTGGGTCCCCGCCAAAAAATCAAGGGTTTGTCTTGAATCATAATTTTTTCCCAGCAAGACACAAAATTTTTACCGAATGGCAAAGAAAATTCCCATTAAAGTTATATCCTGAAGAAGTGTTGAAAAACACTAGTTGTTCAAATAGACATTTGCTGATCGATGAGCATTAAATAGTGCAAGTGCAGTGCTTTCCAATAAGTAAAACCAACGCGATTTCCTCCTCCAGGCATTATTTGATCGCTGGCAAGCATTTAAGCGGCAGTCGTATACTAGAGATACGGCTACTATGCGCAACCCAACCGATGGACAGCTCCTCGCAAGGTGAGTTGATGCGTCACGAGTAGAGCCGTGGCTACACGGTGCAACATTGCATGCAACGTTGCGCGCAATGGGAGAATTGCACCAGGTAGCCATCTCTGAAATTGTTGCACGCAACGTTGCGCGAAGTAGAAACCGATCCACTTCTCGCAACATAGCAAGCAACGGTTTTACCGCGTGGCTACACGAAGGGTTTCAATTGCGTGTGTGTAGCCACGACTTAACAAGGGCGGCAACATCGACGACGACAGCGGTTTACAAACGACACACTTCTTGTTTGCCCTTTTTAAATATGTCTGGCCAGTCTGCTTTCTCTTTGTCCGAGTAATGCTTTGTGAACTGCCTTTCGTAAAGGTAAATGAAGATTGAAAAAAAAAAATCTCCTTAGGTCGTTCTCGTAGTCGTGAAACTACAAAATTGAGCTTTTCAGATTGTAAATTGTAAAAGACCGCAGCGTGCAGCAGGACTGCACAGCCCATTCCAACGTGCAGCTGTTGTATTCACTGTTGTTTTCTGCCGTCGTCGGTGTTGCCGACCTTGTATCTTAAAGTGGTTAATATCACATCCATCGTGATTACTACTCATCTACGGCTTGTTTTTCTTTATGTACGTTTGTGTCTGTTTCATTGCGCGTATGCCCCGACCTTTGGCAAATGTATTAGTTAGTACGCTGGCACCTGTCTCTCATTTTGTCAACCGTTATGGTTATTTTGGTTTCAGTACCTCATCAAGTACTTTATTTTATCTTTAAATATGTATACTCTGTAAAAATACAGTTATGTATTGTATATATGGGGGTAATAAAGATTGTTGTTGTTATTATTGCAAGTTGTTATCATCATCGTAATAGTTTAATAATTTCAATTGCGCGTTTTTTTTTAAATATCTTAATGCTCATTTTCAATCGAGCAAATGTCACTATTTTCCATAAAACACAATTTATTACCTTTCTGTATCTTTGTTTACAGGATGAGCGTTTAATACTAAAAAATAAATAACATTTTTGTTAAATTTTCAATCTCGAATATTGCGATTCGCGCGTTCTGATTGGTTCATTCAATCTCGGTTATCAGCTCATATTCG